>JBBPBX010003731.1:26874-52165 GCA_038048925.1 Garcialebias charrua
CCCTCTCCCGTCCTTCCCCCCCCCTGCTGCTGGCAGCTCCTCAGCTAAGCACCTCGAACGCAAATTAAGATGGATTGGAGGTTTGGGCATTCGATTCTACAAACAAGATCTCTACAGAAGGAACGGCACAAGGGGAGCCTTTCCACCCTCACAGAGTGACGGAGGATACGCCATGGATTCCGCCATGGATTCCGTGGATTCCTGGGAGTGCTCTGTGGAGGTGAAGAATCTTGGATTATATTGGATTATGATGGCAGCGCTTTGCTTTTTGGCGTTTGTGGAGCACTGGTCTATCGCAAAAGAGGGAGACTTCAGCAGGACTTAATGCCTGGAGCACCCGACGTCTGGTCTGCGCCGTGACCTCGAGAAATCAGCTGTTTGTGAGCTTATCCAGAGGGTGAACAGATCACCCACGGATTGGGACTCTGGACGCTGTGGTCAACATCAGAAATCAGCTGTTTGCGAGCTTATCCAGAGGGTGAACAGATCACCCTCGGATTGGGACTCTGGACGCTGTGGTCAACATCTGAGGTCAGAGCTTGGATCAGTGGAAAAAGTCCCGAATTGGATCACTTTGGAACAGAATCGCCCTTACAGACTGAAGGCCACAGAAATTACAATGTGTGCCTGATGTGAAAATATTTGTCAATTCTTATCTGACTCCCTTGGAAACAGCCTTGGGAAAGGCTGGATATCTAATTTCTCCTGAGATGTGCTTACTGTGGAAAAAATAGCTGCTGTCTTGTCTTGTCTGCTTATAAAACAAAATCGGTATCAGCCAAAATCGGAATCGGAAGGTCAGACTTTTTAGAAATCGGTGATCGGCCAGAAAACTGCAATCGGTGCACCCCTAATAAATAAATAAATATATACAGTATATTTATATATATGAAGGTGTTTTAAACGCTTCCCACTCTCTTGCAATATTCTAAACAATGTTTCTAAACTCTAAACCAGGGGTGTCAAACTCATTTTGATCTGGGGGCCGCATACAGCTTAATCTGATCTCAAGGGGGCCAGACCAGTAAACTCATTCCAAAATTACATAGAACGAACAGTAAGTCCACTTTTTTCTTTGTATTAGTGCAAAGAAGAAATAAATTATAAAAATATTTACATTTAATTAATTGTCCTTTTACACTTTTACTCAATTTAACATTTATTTAAGTGTATTACACATGAAAAAAAACTGATCACAGTGATTGCACAATGTTTTAAAACATTTACGGTAGTCAACAGTTTTGTAGAACTCAGAAACACTTCCCTGCATGTTAAAATACATCAAACCCATCTAAATTTAGAAATGAATTAATTTAAATTCAATTTTCCATATCTAGGAAGCAATTCTGAACACATAAATTGAGCTTTGAGCGTAGCTTTGTTTTATTAATGTTCATTAGTGAGAAAACTTGCTCACAAAGGTAGGTAGTCCTAAACATGGACAACATTTTTGCAGCCAGTGCTGTCAATTTAGGAGAGTGGTAAGAGATACAGTACTTGTAAAATGTGTCCAAGTCCACAGAGGCAAATTTGTCCTTCAATTCTACATCACACTGCTAATCAATGATTTCAAGTTGCATGTCAAAGTCAAGTCAAAGTCAAAGTCAACTTTATTGTCAGATCTGCAATATGTACAGTGCAGGACATACACAGGACCGAAATTGCGTTTCTCTCAGTCCCTCGGTGCAACAGTAAACATCTAAACATTGAAACACTGAAACATATAATAATAGACATAAGCATAAAAATAGTAAAACTAACACTGTCCTGAGTTTTTTTTTTTTTTTTTTTTTTTTGCATAGTGGTATAAAAAAAGAGTATAAAAAGTATAACTAAAATAAACTAAAGGTTTCTAGCATTGACATTTGCAAAGTGGCAAAGCAGCGTATGAGTCAATGTACACAGTATATGTATGAGGTAGTAGTTGATGTTGTTGTAGAGGCAAAAAGTGGCATATGCAGTAAGGCACATTGGGCATCCCTAAATAAGACCGTTCAGAGCACACTGTATATGTACCAGCAGTGGTGTAGATATTAGAGTAGTGTAAATAAATGTAAACAGTAGTAATTACATGTAAGCAGTAGTAATAAAAGTAAACAGTATTAATAAATGTAAACAGAGAATGTAAACAGTATTATGATTATAGGCAGTGATGTAATACAGACATTAGTGCAAGTATGAGAAGTAGTGCAAACTGTATGAGCACATGACCGAGAGTTTAGTGAAAACCCGTTTGGTGACACAGAGTCTAGTGTTAAAAACTTTGTGTTGAGTGATAGTATGTGAGAAAGTTTTAGTGTTAAGGCAGTTCAAATGGGAGGGGAGGCAGAGCAGGCAGAGTGTTTAGCATTCTGACTGCCTGATGAACAGAGCTGTCTCTCAGTCTGCTGGTTCGAGCCTGGAGACTCCTCAGTCTCCTTCCTGATGGCAGCAGTCTGAAGCAGCTGTGTAGTGGGTGTGTGGGATCACCTGCCATGCGGTGGGCTTTCCGAGTGAGGCGTTTGCTGTGTAAGTCCTGCAGTGAGGGCAAGGAGGTGCCCACGATCTTCTCAGCTGCTCTCACAATGCGCTGGAGGCTCTTGCGGCAGGATGCAGTACATGCACCAAACCACACAGTGATGCAGCTGGTCAGGACACTTTCTATGGCACCTCTGTAGAAGGTGCTCATGATGGGGGTTGAAGCTCCAGCCCTTTTCAGCTTGCGGAGAAAGTAGAGACGCTGGTGAGCCTTCTTTGCCAGTGCTGCAGTGTTCCTGCTCCAGGACAGGTCCTTTGAGACGTGCACTCCCAGGAACTTGGTGCTGTCCACTCTCTCCACTGCGGTGCTGTTGATGGTCAGAGGATGTTGGGCATCCCTCTTCCTGAAGTCCACAACAATCTCCTTTGTCTTCTCCACGTTGAGAGTGAGATTGTTGTGTCCGCACCACAAGGCCAGGCGGCTCACCTCGTTCCTGTAGTCCGTCTCATCGTTGTTGCTGATGAGACCTACCACTGTTGTGTCATCCGCAAACTTGATGAAGTGGTTGGAGCTGTACGATGGTGTGCAGTCATGTGTTAGCAGGGTGAATAGAAGGGGGCTCAGCACACATCCTTGTGGGGCCCCTGTGTTCAATGTGATGGTGCTAGATGTGTTACTCCCGATCCGTACTGTCTGTGGTCTCCCGGTCAGGAAGTCTAGCAGCCAGTTACACAACAGGCACATCAGAAGCTCTGACTGTGAATGGTGAGCGAAAAACTGCTAATTCTGTCTCGAGTTCGCTAAAGACCTGAAATTGTTTCTCAAACTCCCTCAGCAACCCTGAAATCTTGTCTTTGTACCGTTTCACATCAGGATGAACGCTTGCTGCGCACACATCTCGGAGACAGGGAAAATGAGCAGGGTCTCCACTTGCCATCTGCATCTCCTATACTAAAACATAGCGCCTCTAGGTCCTAGAGGCACTTTGTTTTAGTAGGACAACATAGGAACTGACTAAAACACAACGCCTCTAGCGGACAACATAGGAACTGCAGATTTTTAAGAAAATAACGTTTATTCTTTTTTTTAATAATTCAAATTTATCCTCGGGCGAACTAAACCCCCTGGCAGGCCAGTTCCAGCCGGCCCGCAGGCTGTACGTTTGACACCCCTGCTTTAAACGCTCTAAAAGAGCACAGCATGTCATGATGACTTCAGCTTTGTGCCTCCGCTGCTCTCAGCCACCTGTCAGCGCTCTCGGCCACGCCCACTTCTCCGCTTCAGAGTGGAGATCAGCTGATCAGCTGCAGGAGGAAGCTTCTATCCAGCTATGGGCTACACACAGGTGCTAAATAATTTGATTGAAAGTGATGGTTTCATCTTATTCCTTGACTTTTATAAAGCTTTTGATAAACTAGAACATCAATTTTTGTTCAAAGTTTTAGAATTATTTGGATTTGGTCCCAAATTCTGTAACATAATTAAATCTTTCTATAATGACACAACCAGCTCTGTAGCGCTCCCTAGTGGATTATCCCGAAGATTTAGTATCAACAGAGGAGTTAAACAGGGCTGTAATATCTCCCCTTTCTTATTTATATTAGCTGCAGAAACTCTTGCAATCCATATAAAAAATTCAGATACTCCTAAACTAAATGTTTTTGATGAGCAGATAATTATAAGTCAACTTGCCGATGACACTACCATCCATCCATCCATCCATTTTCGTCCGCTTATCCGGGGTCGGGTCGTGGGGGTAGCAGCCTAAGTAGGGAGGCCCAGACTTCCCTCTCCCCAGCCACTTGGAGCAGCTCCTCTGGGGGAATCCCAAGGCGTTCCCAGGCCAGCCGAGAAACATAGTCCCTCCAGCGTGTCCTGGGTCTTCCTCTGGGTCTCCTCCCGGTGGGACATGCCCGGAACACCTCACCAGGGAGGCGTCCAGGAGGCATCCTAACCAGATGCCCGAGCCACCTCAACTGGCTCCTCTCGATGTGGAGAAGCAGCGGCTCTACTCCGAGTCCCTCCCGGATGACTGAGCTTCTCACCCTATCTCTAAGGGAGAGTCCAGACACCCTGCGGAGAAAACTCATTTCAGCCGCTTGTATCCGAGATCTCGTTCTTTCGGTCACAACCCAAAGCTCATGACCATAGATGAGGGTGGGAACGTAGATCGATCGGTAAATTGAGAGCTTTGCCTTTTGACTCAGCTCTCTCTTCACCACGACAGACCGGTACAGCGCCCGCTTCACTGCGGATGCTGCACCTATCCGCCTATCGATCTCACGCTCCAGTTTTCCCTCATTCGTGAACAAGACCCCGAGATACTTAAACTCCTCCACTTGGGGCAGGACCTCCTCCCCGACCCGGAGAGGGCATGCTACCCTTTTCCGGCTCAAGACCATGGCCTCGGATTTGGAGGAACTGATCCTCATCCCGGCCGCATCACACTCGGCTGCAAACCGCTCCAGCGAAAGCTGTAGATCACGATCTGATGAAGCCAATAGGACCACATCATCTGCAAAAAACAGAGAAGCGATTCTAAGGCCACCAAAACGGATCCTCTCAACACCTTGGCTGCGCCTAGAAATTCTGTCCATAAAAGTTATGAACAGAATCGGTGACAAAGGGCAACCTTGGCGGAGTCCAACTCTCACTGGAAACGAGCCTGACTTACTGCCGGCAATGCGGACCAAGCTCTGACACCGGTCGTACAGGGACCTAACAGTCCATATCAAAGGGCCTGGTACCCCANCAACAGCGACAATCCGCCGGAGCCCGCTGCACCGACGTAGCCCCAGGGCCGGTCACCGAGGCTCGGGCACCGGGGACGCCCATCCCTCAGGTCCAGACCTGACAGGACCAGAGGACCCGAGCCCCACCAGGCAGCCACCAGGCCGAGCTGACAAACGCCCAAGCGCCCAGCCCCAGATAGTGAGGGCCCCAAGCACGCCCGTAGGCAGAGGAACACCCACCAGGGGGCCACGTGGCAGGAGCGCGACATGTGGGATAGCAGCGGAGAGCTCTGTGTGTGTGTGTTTATGAAGAAATGATGAAGTGCACAGTCAGCTCCAGTTATAATTCCATCTAGTGCTGGGCGATATGGAACAAAATCATATATCACGATATGGACTTTTTTATATCACAATAACGATATATATCACGATATACCACAATTAATTTAGTATGTTTTCAGTTATTCTTTGAAAAATATCACAAAAAATTATCATTGCTTACTTTTTCCAACTTTATTTCTAAATGACATTAAATGAAACTTTTACAAATGAGAATTACTGTTTTAGTGCAGCAATGTATCAAATGACAACAGATGAGGTAGAGGTATACAGTAACCTTCGTTTTTTGTTTTTTTTCCCAAAATTATACAGGTATTTAAATTGAATTATTAAAATAAACTCAATTTTAACATTTTTTTAAAGTGCACATTTCAAGTTTCTAAAGTTTCTGAACAGAAAAAAACAACGCATTTTCACACAAAAACTTGTTATAACAAATAAACAAGTTTTCAAGTTTCGGGTTCGCCGTGGGCGGGGCTGGCAGTGCGCTCCCCCTGGGGCTGCTTGGACTCGGGTGTCCTGTCCTGTCGGCAGGGCACGGGGTGGGCCGGATCTGGGATATCTGCTACTCTCCACCCCAGAATGAATGGGCCTACCTCCTGGGTTTGGATGTGGGCTGCCCCACGCAGGGAGCAGGTACATGTCTTGGACCTAGGGGGTATAGAGTGTGCATCGGGATTATGAATGGAACATGTCGTTATTGTTTGTCTTTCTGTGACTGAGGGTGAGGATGAGGGTGGGTCTGAATGAGTATATCTGTGTATGAATGTTTAAGTGTCAGGCTGGGTTTTGGACTGCCCCCTCTCTGATACTTCCGAGGCTACTTAGTGTCGCGCTCCTGCCACGTGGCCCCCCCTGGTGGGTGTTCCCTTGCCTGCGGGCGTGCTTGGGGCCCTCACTATCTGGGGTTGGGCGCTTGGGCGTTTGTCGGCACGGCCTGGTGGCTGCTTGGTGGGGCTCGTGCCCTCTGGTCCGGTCGGGTCTGGGCCTGAGGGGTGGGCGTCCCCGGTGCCCGGGCCTCGGTGACCGGCCCTGGGGCTACGTCGGTGCAGCGGGCTCCGGCGGGGGCCTGTGAATTTGTCGCGGGCGACACCGGGGGGTCATTGTATGTGGTCGCTGGTAGGGGTTCGTCCGGTTCTTCCCCTTGGTAGGATCTGGGGAGTGGGCTAGTGGCTCGTCCTGTTCGGGCAGTCCTGGGGACTCTGGGCTCGGGGTCCTTCCTGGGGTCTTGGGCTTTGATCGCTCCTTCGTCTGCCTCGGGCTTTGGGGGGACGGATCTCTGATGCTTCACAGTCGCTACTAAATGTTCTATTGGAGGAACCTTATACACTTATGCATGCTCACAACCACACACAAATGGATGCAGGGATGTATATATAGATATATGCAGATATGTAGATGGGTATATAAATGAATATAAAAGTATATGTATGTATACTACTGTATATATATATTTGTAGATATGTAGATGGGTATATATATAAATGAATATAAAAGTATATGTATGTATACTACTGTATATATATATTTGTAGATATGGGTATGTGTATTTATAGAATTCTACTGCAAGCTCATGAATATTATTAGTCTTTATGCATGTATGTTCCATTGTTGTGTTCTGTCATGTGCTTTGCAGGATTGTGGACGGAGGTTGGGTGTGTTTGCCTTGTGCTCTTTTGGTTGATAATTGTTGATTTGTTGTCTTACTTTCTCTTTTCTTTCTTTCTCTCTTAAAAAAAATAAATAATATATATATATTGGAGTGAGAGGATGGCTAAAAGGTGTGAAGGGAGGCCATCTATAAATGAAAAAAAAAATGTTTTCAAGTTTCTGAAAGTTTGCAGAATACCGTTTTCTGCTCCGTGTCAGACTTCTTGAATCCAAAATGTACCCAAATAACAGACGTTCCCCCTCTTTTTGGTAAAAGTTCTTCTTCTTGGGCTGCCTGTGCAGCTGTTTCTCCTTGTTGTGACACCGGCTTCATGCCCCTGCGTCTCCATCGCTCTCGAGTTTAACAACGTAAAGCATGTGTCGCAAACCCGCGCGTGCGTCAAACATAAAGCAGCGCCGTCATGTCGCAAAACCACAACATGAAGCTTCTTTGCGAAAGTTATTTTTTTATTCTTATTTATCACATATATAAACTGAGTTTAAGCAAAGTGACAACACCAATACATTTCATCGTAACCTACTTTATTTATTTGCATGAATAATTAATAAAATTATTTTATAAACCATAGAGACGATAGAAGGCAAGTAGCACAATAGACATGATATCTATCGTCATATCGCCCAGCACTAATTCAATCTGTTGGTCACCCTTCTCCTTGTCAGCCATCCAGCCTTGAAAATAAAACTTTTTTTTATTTTTGACATTATATGAAAAGAGGGGATGTAAATGATGCTGCACAAAGGATGGAGGACTACAGGTCAAATTTGGACGGCTTTGGGAGGTTCACACCTGTGAGCATAGGGACAGTTTGTAACCCTATATCCTGCGTATTGGATGTCTTCCTTTTCTTTGACACTGGATATGAACAAATTGCGCATTGTGTTTAGGCAGAAGCCAGAAGGATTTCAGAGGAAGGAAGCCAGCAGGTCCAGGCTGTGCACAGCAGTAGCCTGAGATGGGAGATCAGGGGTGCTTCCATGTGCAAGATTCCTCCCTTCTCACGGACAGTGCTAATGAAGTGTGTGCACCCTTTGTTAGATAGACTGAGAGCAGGCACTCCCACAGATACACCCAATATGTTTTAGTTTGGAAACTCCAGTTCACAGCAAGCGATCGAATCCCTTAAATCACCCATTACGAGTTTTACGATTGTATAAATCAGCTGTGAATGCCTCTCGGGTTACTAAATTTTAAGCTCAACCTGAGTGGGATGCGCTTGTGTATAAATGTCTAGGTCTAAATCTGCTGTCTCGTTCTCTTGTCCTTGCTTTGTCAAATGCATATGAGGAAGGAAATTAGCCAGTGTGGGAATATCAGAGGAGACAGATACCCGTGTCACCATGTAGCTGAACGGAATGACTCCTGTTTCCAATTATAGCTGGCTGTAATGATAATGTGATGTGAGCAGCAAGACAATGGGACAACTGCCCGTCAAGTCCCCATCTGTAGAAGCTGAGAGCGAGTGAGGAAGGGTGAGCTGAGATGGGAGGGAAGTGGGGAAGAGGTAGAATAAGGAAAGATACAGAGCTGAAAGTAATTAAAAAATGAGAGAAAAGACGTTCTTGGCCTGTTTTTTCTAGTCAACCCTTTTGATGTGAAGATACGTAGAAAGGCTGTAAACAACTAATACCTTACTTGTAACTCTTCAAACATCAGTTTGGAGAGATGAAGTTTAACTTTGTGCAGACTGATAACAATATCTGCTCAACTAGTCCAAATGAGACCAATGTGTTGTAGTTTGAGATTCCAATCTCAAAGATTGAAGTGCTTCATGCAAATACCATCTTGTAAACATCAAAGTTCATGCCCAATAATCCAGGTAAAAAATCCAACAACGTTCAGTCAGGTCATCTGGATGGATGGATGGATGGATGGATGGATGGATGGATGTTTCATCCTTCATCCAAAGGACTTTGTCAGTCTGAGGAGCCACAACAAACTCAGTCCCACAAGCAGAACACTCACATAGTTTAGTTGTGTCTCCTCAGACTGACGAAGTCCTTTGGATGAAGGACGAAACATCTCAACAAGAAAAGGAAACATCCAGCTGACCTGACTTTGTTTGGACCATCGTATAAACCTTCACACCGTTGGCAGTTTCACAAAAACCAAAGTGCTACAACAAGCTTCTTTTTTCCCCTTGTCAATTTTCAAATCAGTTTTTTTCAAAGTGAAGTTGTTCAAAGATCTACTGAAGAAATGTTTTCACATCTTTACTATAGACGACCTCTTCAAAAGATCTTGCTTAAAGGATGTTCACAGTGTGATGGGTGGGAAGTGACAGGTGTTTAACTTACAACCAGAGGTGGAAAGAGTACTGAAAAGTTGTACTCAAGTACAAGTACTGTTACACTGTTTAAATTGTACTCAATTACAAGTACTGTTACACTGTTTAAATTGTACTCAAGTACAAATACTGTTACTCTGTTTAAATTGCACTCAAGTACAAATACTGTTACACTGTTTAATCTACACTCAAGTACAAATACTGTTACACTGTTTAAATTGTACTCAAGTACAAATACTGTTACACTGTTTAAATTGTACTCAAGTACAAATACTGTTACACTGTTTAAATTGTACTCAAGTACAAATACTGTTACACTGTTTAAATTGTACTCAAGTACAAATACTGTTACACTGTTTAAATTGTACTCAAGTACAAGTACTGTTACACTGTTTAAATTGTACTCAAGTACAAGTACTGTTACACTGTTTAAATTGTACTCAAGTACAAATACTGTTACACTGTTTAAATTGTACTCAAGTACAAGTACTGTTACACTGTTTAAATTGTACTCAAGTACAAGTACTGTTTCACTGTTTAATTTGTACTCAAGTACAAGTACTGTTACACTGTTTAAATTGTACTCAAGTACAAGTACTGTTACACTGTTTAAATTGTACTCAAGTACAAATACTGTTACACTGTTTAAATTGTACTCAAGTACAAATACTGTTACACTGTTTAAATTGTACTCAAGTACAAATACTGTTACACTGTTTAAATTGTACTCAAGTACAAGTACTGTTACACTGTTTAAATTGTACTCAAGTACAAGTACTGTTACACTGTTTAAATTGTACTCAAGTACAAATACTGTTACACTGTTTAAATTGTACTCAAGTACAAATACTGTTACACTGTTTAAATTGTACTCAAGTACAAGTACTGTTACACTGTTTAAATTGTACTCAAGTACAAGTAATGTTACACTGTTTAAATTGTACTCAAGTACAAATACTGTTACACTGTTTAAATTGTACTCAAGTACAAGTACTGTTACACTGTTTAAATTGTACTCAAGTACAAATACTGTTACACTGTTTAAATTGTACTCAAGTACAAATACTGTTACACTGTTTAAATTGTACTCAAGTACAAGTACTGTTACACTGTTTAAATTGTACTCAAGTACAAATACTGTTACACTGTTTAAATTGTACTCAAGTACAAATACTGTTACACTGTTTAAATTGTACTCAAGTACAAATACTGTTACACTGTTTAAATTGTACTCAAGTACAAATACTGTTACACTGTTTAAATTGTACTCAAGTACAAATACTGTTACACTGTTTAAATTGTACTCAAGTACAAATACTGTTACACTGTTTAAATTGTACTCAAGTACAAATACTGTTACACTGTTTAAATTGTACTCAAGTACAAATACTGTTACACTGTTTAAATTGTACTCAAGTACAAATACTGTTACACTGTTTAAATTGCACTCAAGTACAAATACTGTTACACTGTTTAAATTGTACTCAAGTACAAGTACTGTTACACTGTTTAAATTGTACTCAAGTACAAATACTGTTACACTGTTTAAATTGTACTCAAGTACAAGTACTGTTTCACTGCTTAATTTGTACTCAAGTTCAAGTACAAGTACAAGTACAAGTACTGGTGTTATAAAATACTTAAGTAAAAGTACAAATTACTCCTTTCAAAAACTACCCAGAGTATTAATTACTTTTTAACAAATTGACGTTTATTGTGTTGTCAATAGAAGTCATTCAGTTTGATTTACTGTATATAATAGATACATTCAAAGTACATTTGTGAGACGCTCAGAAGCTCCATCTTATTTTAGTACCAGTTGAACCAATGGCAGTAACAATATCTAAGATCGTTGCAGACTTAGCCAAACTAATAACCCACACATACAAACAATAAAACAGCAATATCATACAGGTAGTTGTAAAATCTCGTATACCACAATATGTTTTTTGAGATTTGATGAAGTCTTGTAAGCTGCTGTCACTGTAGAGATCAAACAAAGTTTGCATCTGGACCTGTCTCCTTTTAGCTCTCTGTACATGAAACATTCCTCCAGGTACGGCCACGGGCACTTGTCCTCATCCTTTACCTCCTCATTTTCTCTGTGGTTGTCCTCTGTCTCCATTTTTTTTCTCCAACTCTTCGGTAAGTAAATGACTCTACTCTACGGAGTTGTTCTTTGCTTACGTCATAGGTAACTGGCACGTTCGTAATCGTGAGAGCCTTATGTACAAAGATGTAGATGAACGGTTTAATATTAATTCAAATAGCAGCCGTACTCAGTAGCAACTTCTGATTTTAAAAGTATCAAAGTAGATTACATGGTCTAAATCAGGGGTCACCAACATGGTGCCCGCGGGCACCCGGGTGCCCCCAAGGACCATTTGAGGTGCCCTCGGACCTGTTCTAAAAATAGCACAACTCACTACTAAGCTGCATTTAAAATTTCCTTTTATTCAGGTGTTGTTTTTTTTTTGTACATTAAAATGTCTATCTTAAAAATATGTTTATTATACATTTTTTTCAATTTATGCTTTGTTATTTTCGAAGAGTTTATGGTAATGGTAAATGGAGCTTATTTATATAGCGCTTTCTAGCCCCCTATGAGGGGCCCCAAAAGCCCTTTACAATACCAACCATCCACCCATTCATACACACATTCATACACCGGTAGCGATAGACTGCCATGCAAGGCGCTTTCCAGTCCTACCGGTAGCAACTTGGGGTTAAGTGCCTTGCCCAGGGACCCAACGACACATGGTGTTGGGAACCGGGATTCGAACCCCCAACCTTCCGATCGGGGGACGACTGCCATTACCACTACGCCACGGCCGCCCCCTTTATCAAACTGGTGCCCTTTGTATTAATAATAATAATAATAATGGGCCTCATGCACGAAAATGTTCGTATTCTTATCCTAAATTCCTCCTACTTTTGTTCGTACGAAGCGTTCGTACGAATATGCCACGTCAGATCCAACAAACTCTTCTATCCACAGGAAAAGCGTGTAAACGGGCTGCTTAAAGTTGATGGATCCCACCTGTTCTACTCACCTGCGCGTGCTCGCGTGAAGGTCATTTACATAATTTCCACCCCTCAAAACACCATATAAGGCCACGTTTCCTGCCTTCTGACAGCAGGAAGTGTCCATTCATTCAAACTCAAGAAGTAAAAGGAGGAACTTCACGCGTTCGGAGATCTGCTCTCAGTCGCGCTGTGGCTACCCCCCCACCCCCCACCCCCCGCAAGTGTCGGATGGTCAAATATCTTTAATTTTAGTGTACTGTGTTACATTATAGTTTCACTTATTCAGAAGAGCCGTGGCGCACCGCTACCCCCCCCCCCGCAAGTGTCGGATGTGTTTTTCAACAGAAGCATTTTAAATTGTCTCGAAACTACAGTTAACTTCATATTAATATTGTAGTGCATATGTTTTGTGTCCCGTGGGTCGTACAGTATCAGAAATCAAGAATAAATGGTTTGATCTGAAAATGGCTTCAAACAAACATCTCACCGCAGCACGGACAGGAGGTGGTCAGGAGATGGTGGACAATAAATGCCACGCTGCAAGATGCCAACATGTGCGCGCACCTCCTGATCAGCGCGCCTCCTGATCAGGGCGCCTCCTGATCAGCGCGCCTCCTGATCAGCGCGCCTCCTGATCAGCGCGCCTCCTGATCAGCGCGCCTCCTGATCAGCGCGCCTCCTGATCAGGGCGCCTCCTGATCAGCGCGCCTCCTGATCAGCGCGCCTCCTGATCAGCGCGCCTCCTGATCAGCGCGCCTCCTGATCAGCGCGCCTCCTGATCAGCGCGCCTCCTGATCAGCGCGCCTCCTGATCAGCGCGCCTCCTGATCAGCGCGCCTCCTGATCAGCGCGCCTCCTGATCAGCGCGCCTCCTGATCAGCGCGCCTCCTGATCAGCGCGCCTCCTGATCAGCGCGCCTCCTGATCAGCGCGCCTCCTGATCAGCGCGCCTCCTGATCAGCGCGCCTCCTGATCAGCGCGCCTCCTGATCAGCGCGCCTCCTGATCAGCGCGCCTCCTGATCAGGGCGCCTCCTGATCAGCGCGCCTCCTGATCAGGGCGCCTCCTGATCAGCGCGCCTCCTGATCAGGGCGCCTCCTGATCAGCGCGCCTCCTGATCAGGGCGCCTCCTGATCAGCGCGCCTCCTGATCAGGGCGCCTCCTGATCAGCGCGCCTCCTGATCAGCGCGCCTCCTGATCAGCGCGCCTCCTGATCAGCGCGCCTCCTGATCAGGGCGCCTCCTGATCAGCGCGCCTCCTGATCAGGGCGCCTCCTGGTCGGGGCGCAACCACATTCTGCAGGTCATATTTCGGATCAGATATAATAATCTATTGCTCTGATGGTGTTTGCACAGCAGTCCAGCAATAGCATGAAAATCAGTCTTAATTCGTACTTGTTCTGCGGCGGTGTATGGGGATTTTATGTACCTGGGTGTTAATATGAGGAGCGGCTTTGATGACCAAGGGGAGCGCACGACTCACTGAAGCCTGCGCGACACACCAGACAAATTAAACTTAAAATTATAATTCTAATTCAAACAGAATAACCTATTGTCAAGAATAATTATGGTGCGTGAATATTTTAAACCCAAAATATTTTCTAAATAACGAAATATGAAGTTATTAGTGGAGAAATCCCGTCTGGATGACAGCAGACTGACGCTCCTAAATTATACGACAGGTCCGGACCACTCGTAAATTTTGTTCGTATCTGAAAAAAATCCTAGGATACGAAAACATTGTTGGATGCCACAAATGATCCTAAATCACTCGTACGAACAGTATAAGAACAAATCTGTGCATACGAACGGTTTGTGCATGAGGGCCAATGTCACATTTTTGTCATCTGTGTATGTTTCCATACAAGACGAAATTTGACTCTGCATTTAACCCAATCACCACCAGGTGGGGCAGTGGGCAGCTATAGAAAGCGCGCCGGGGAGCAGTTGGGATGAGATGTGCTGCTCAAACACACCACAAGTTATGCCGTGACTGGGGTTCGAACCTGGGTCCTTCGGGTCCCAAGTTGGTTCCCCTGCCACTACACCATCACTCCATACCCACGAAGTAGCTCTCAGTTTCGAAAAGGTTGGTGACCCCTGGTCTAAATTGTACTTAAGCATGAGTAAAATTTAAAAGAAATACTCATAAAAGTACAAGAACCCAAACAATCTACTTGTACGGTACTTAATTACAGTAATGTAAGTATTGTTTTTTTGTTTTTTGTTTTTGTTTTTTTTTTACTTCCATTCCTGTTTAAAACTAACTAAAGATGTCCTCTACAAATCCTTCCAGAGTGTTTTTTGTTTTGTTTTGTTTTGTTTTCTGCTGGCCTTTTAAATACATGACTTCAGTTTTTATTACAAATGTCACCATCTTCATATCAGTGTTTTATAGGACTAGAGGAGGTATCAAGAAGCTTCCTGCTTCCTCAGCCTCGTTTACTTCCACGGCACACTCTGTCTTGTTCACCCTGGCGTGACCCACACATGCAGCCAGTGAATTTGTTGGCTTTTCTATGGACACCCAGAGAAGGTGCGGAGGCTCCAAACCAAACCTCAGCCATGCCAGGCCTATGAGGAAAGGAGGGGCCCCTTTTTGAGGAAGTCATCACAGAGTCCAAATAACAGGGCCCTTCCCGCCTGGGGCCTGCTGTCAGGCCAATGATAGATGGTCCCAGTCTCCAGTCCCTGCTTCAGCTGGCCAGTGGTAAACAAAGGGGCAAATATAGAGACAGGGATGGGGTCATCTCTGCCACGAAGGGAGGGATTGTCCACTGAAAAGACGAGCAGAGAGGAGGAGGAGGAGGAAAGCAAAAGAGGGAGGAAGGACGGGTAAACTCCAGCATGTTGATTGCTAGTCTCTTCTTTGATTCACAAAACAGACGTGTTGTGCTGTTTTATTTTGTTTGTATCGAGTCCAGAGATCTCCAGCAATGAGACAGTACATTTTAGTGATTGCAGCTCCCACAGCTGCGGCCACAGGAATGCTGGCTGCCCTCCGTGCCTCCTTCCTTTCCCCTTGGTCTCCCCCATCTATCTTTCATTCAAGTCTTCTCTCGTTTCCTCACCTCCATGCCTATTCCTCGTCTTCTTGCTCTTTCTGTCCTAAGGCGATGACTTTGGCTCTTCTGGGAAATCTCTGTTTAACACTGAGGCTTTTTCTTACAGACAAGGCCTTCTTTTAGCCCCTTCTCTCCGCTTTTTAATGCTCAACGTGCCCTTGAGGTTTAGAGCCCTCTGGAAGAGTCTCTGCCAGGCTCAATAGATGAACCAAAGACAAACACGTTGTACTCCAAGAACCAAAAACCTTGATTTAGGACACGCATTATTCTCCGTCAGGACTCCATTCAGATTTCACAGGTTTTGTTCACCGAGCCCTAAACTTAATGAACTTTCTGCAGTGGGCCGGAGTACTTTAGGAACATCTCTTGTAGCAATGACAGTCTTTATCAAAGTCAAAGTCAACTTTATTGTCAGATCTGCAATATGTACTGTACAGGACATACACAGGACCTTTATGCATGTTTAACCAAATTTGTGCCTCTTTGTGTACAAAAATGTGTCGTACAACTGCATTTCTGCAACAAGGGACGAGTCAAGCAAAGGTGTTGGAAAGTGTTTTTATTTTTTACAACTTTTTGTGGCTGTTGGACCTTTTCCAGCAAGCTAGAAGTGAGAGTGTGTGGCAAGGTGTATTCATTAATTACAGTCTGCAGTCTCACAGTTAGACAGTACAATTTTCAACACACTGGGCATTGACAGTAACACCCCCCACCCCCATTACTCTTCTTACAGTGCTACTTTTGTCTGGTTAAAATCTGTTTTGTTAGACTTTGTGAATCCAAATTAAGTGTTTACACACCAAGAATATGTCTTGCATGATTGATGGGTCCTTAAAAATAACCGGATCCTCTCAGCGCTTGCAAGACCACGATTGAAAGAAGCTCGTTTCTTGTGTAACTTTAGATTTATGGTTAAAACACAAATATTCTGACTGATTCAGATCATATGTTGACAGCTACAAGATGATTTTGGGTGTATGAAAACAGCCCAAGTGCCTGTTATGCAGTAACTGACTGCCTTTCACTAAACTGACTGGTTGAATTTCACTTATTATGCACAAAACAGACCTTTTGTTCAGTCACCTGTTATGCGTTTAAAAAGGAAATGTGTTTTCTAATGCTTCACTGTGAAGAACACTCCTCATAAAATTCTGTAGCAAGTTATATGGAGCATCAAATAAACAAAGTGCCAAAACCCTGCAGTGACAACAAGTATTTCTTTTTTACATTATTCTTTGTGCTACTTTTGCACAGTGAGAAAGCTCTCCTGACGTGCCCATCAGTCAGCAAACCTACCAGCTGAGCTAACATCCAACATTTTAACATGAGCTTTCACACTTTTCTTTAACTCTGCCAAGTAAGACCTACAAAAACTAAAGTGACCTCCACAGGTTTACATTGAAACACAAGTCATGTTATTTGACATTGTATACTTTTTACCTAGAAAACTTCTAGTCAACATGGAGCTAATGCTAGTTTTAGGATATTGGGACCTTCCAGTCAGGAGTGAGCAGAAGGCTTTTGTGTTAGCAGCCTTTAAGAGCCCGCCACACATTTATTGTTGTCCCTGCTTGGTTTATAAGTCAAGCTAAGCTGACTGAATGTACTTGACCCTTCACCTGCTCCTTCTTTTCTCTCACACTCCTCCGCTCTTCATCTTCTGCTCACTCCAGGTCTGCGTGTGGTCTCTGTTTAACCACCTGTCCATCAGAGTGCATCATATCTCAGCTAATGCAGAACTCAGCCTGTGAGAGGGTTAATACTCAAACATGTTGACTCTCATCTGCTCACTCAACCTGGAGCTCTACGTGATTCTTCTTTGCATATCTGCAAAAAAATGGTACTTTACAATAAGGCACACAAACTGCTAGGGAACACCTAACGAATCAGGAGCTAATTGGTACTTAACCAGTTGTTGCTGGAGAACACATAGCCAAGCCTTATTAGGGGACTACTGGTTTGTTCAAAGAGAGTTGGACTCCGCCAAGGTTGCCCTTTGTCACCGATTCTGTTCATAACTTTTATGGACAGAATTTCTAGGCGCAGCCAAGGTGTTGAGAGGATCCGTTTTGGTGACCTTAGAATCGCTTCTCTGTTTTTTGCAGATGATGTGGTCCTACTGGCTTCATCAGTTCGTGATTTACAACTTTCACTGGAGCGGTTTGCAGCCGAGTGTGATGCGGCCGGGATGAGGATCAGTTCCTCCAAATCCGAGGCCATGGTCTTGAGCCGGAAAAGGGTAGCATGCCCTCTCCGGGTCGGGGAGGAGGTCCTGCCCCAAGTGGAGGAGTTTAAGTATCTCGGGATCTTGTTCACGAATGAGGGAAAACTGGAGCGTGAGATCGATAGGCGGATAGGTGCAGCGTCCGCAGTGAAGCGGGCGCTGTACCGGTCTGTCGTGGTGAAGAGAGAGCTGAGTCAAAAGGCAAAGCTCTCAATTTACCGATCGATCTACGTTCCCACCCTCATCTATGGTCATGAGCTTTGGGTTGTGACCGAAAGAACAAGATCTCGGATACAAGCGGCTGAAATGAGTTTTCTCCGCAGGGTGGCTGGACTCTCCCTTAGAGATAGGGTGAGAAGCTCAGTCATCCGGGAGGGACTCGGAGTAGAGCCGCTGCTTCTCCACATCGAGAGGAGCCAGTTGAGGTGGCTCGGGCATCTGGTTAGGATGCCTCCTGGACGCCTCCCTGGTGAGGTGTTCCGGGCATGTCCCACCGGGAGGAGACCCAGAGGAAGACCCAGGACGCGCTGGAGGGACTATGTTTCTCGGCTGGCCTGGGAACGCCTTGGGATTCCCCCGGAGGAGCTGCTCCAAGTGGCTGGGGAGAGGGAAGTCTGGGCCTCCCTACTTAGGCTGCTACCCCCGCGACCCGACCCCGGATAAGCGGAAGAAGATGGATGGATGGATGGATGGATGGATGGTTTGTTACCATAGAAACAGAGGAGAAAAACCTTGCACCAGTAAGGTCACAGCTCGTAATTGTCAAAAACCTGTTTCCTAGTGATACTGATTTTACTGGATATTGATGAAAAACATTATAAGTTTCATAATAGTGTACTACAGTCATTCTTAACTATGTCTGACTATCACTTACTGAGTATCAAATCATTGCCCAGCTATTATTTTGTGATATAATGAAGCATCATACCAAGTACCATATTTTCCGACGTATAAGCTGCTCCGGAGTATAAGTTGCATCAGTCAAAAATTGCATCATGTAGAAGAAAAAAACATATATAAGTCGCTTCAGCGTATAAGTCTAATTTATTATTCATCGCTGCTGATCCGTCGCATTTATTATACATTTGTTTAATGGTCAAAACAGCTTAATTCAGCGGGTTCGGATGTTGTCAGTCCATACAATGGGCGTTATCAACTGTTATCATCCCCATTTGTAGCGGCGAATAGGTCACAATCTACCTACTAGCCTGTTTAACAGAACGTTATCAGCATTGTTATTGCTGTGAGTAGGCAGTGTGTTTCCGTAAACCCGGAAGTTTAGCGTTTTTGTTTTTTTCAGCTTATGTAACCGTTTTCCTCAATCTAACCTTAAACCTGACCCAGAGGACCAACCCTAAACCTAACCCCCTTACCCTTGTGCCTAAACCTAACCAAGACCCTAAACCTAACCAAGACCCTAAACCTAACCAAGACCCTAAACCTAACCAAGACCCTAAACCTAACCAAGACCCTAAACCTAACGCCAGAGGCTTTACTCGAAACTTTGACATGTAGCTAAAGACAGAGCCTGCTGTCATCGCTTGTAACGGTGACAACGTACCTTTAAACCTACTAGTAGGTACTAGGCATGTAACGGTTGTAGTTGGTGTACCGAACCGAAAAGGTACGGAGGTGGACCGAACCGAACGTGCTGTACCGAAACGGTTATTTTTTCACTCATTGAATGTTAATATGTGCGCCGCGGAACAAAATTTCCTGGGCGCGTTTCAGCACGGAGCTATTATCTCGCAGCACGCGCAGCATTAGCCGTTAGCTTCTCGCTGCGGTTTCCTGTTTGTTAACGTTATGGTTTTCTTGTTAAAAGACGAGCGCACAAAGCTGTGTGTGTGGACGTTTTTTCATGAAGACTGGATCTGCAGCAGCAACACGTCTAACGTGAACGCGCTGGAAACTACGTCATCAGAACGTGAACGAGCTGTTACAAAGTACGCTAACCACACAGCTGCATTTAAACAACTTCTACAAAGTGCGCTAACAACACAGCTGCATTTAAACAACTTCATCAGGTAATTTAGATGGGTCCAGATCAATAACACAAACTGTATGAGTTTTTAAAGCTCTGAATCTAAGTCTGAAAGTTTTTAATGCACAGTTGATCCTTGCTATGAGACATCCATCACGTCAACACTTAAGTCAAAAAGTTCAGCTCTTTATGAAAAAACTAAAACTGATGGTCAACAAGTCCTGGAGCTGATNGCATGTACACGGTTGTAGTTGGTGTACCGAACCGAAAAGGTACGGAGGTGGACCGAACCGAACGTGCTGTACCGAAACGGTTATTTTTTCACTCATTGAATGTTAATATGTGCGCCGCGGAACAAAATTTCCTGGGCGCGTTTCAGCACGGAGCTATTATCTCGCAGCACGCGCAGCATTAGCCGTTAGCTTCTCGCTGCGGTTTCCTGTTTGTTAACGTTATGGTTTTCTTGTTAAAAGACGAGCGCACAAAGCTGTGTGTGTGGACGTTTTTTCATGAAGACTGGATCTGCAGCAGCAACACGTCTAACGTGAACGCGCTGGAAACTACGTCATCAGAACGTGAACGAGCTGTTACAAAGTACGCTAACCACACAGCTGCATTTAAACAACTTCTACAAAGTGCGCTAACAACACAGCTGCATTTAAACAACTTCATCAGGTAATTTAGATGGGTCCAGATCAATAACACAAACTGTATGAGTTTTTAAAGCTCTGAATCTAAGTCTGAAAGTTTTTAATGCACAGTTGATCCTTGCTATGAGACATCCATCACGTCAACACTTAAGTCAAAAAGTTCAGCTCTTTATGAAAAAACTAAAACTGATGGTCAACAAGTCCTGGAGCTGATTTAAACCCTGCCCTGATGATGAGTGAGATATTCAACCGTTCAAGAGGTATTGTTATTTTATTATAATTATTATTTATAATTTATTATTATTTAAAATTATAATCTTATTAACTTATTTTTTTACCTCTGTGTTTTATTTCCAGTATTTCCAGTTACAGAGGTAGCTGCTCTCCTTCCACTTCAGGGAAATCCACCAGAGATCACCTGCTGCAGCTAAGAAGTGTGTGATGACTGAATTGAACTCTGGAACTGTTCCAGGACCAGTCCCACCAAGAAGAGGTTGTGAGTAATGAGGACAAATACAGCCACACTGGTGCTACTGGACAAAAACTTTATTAGTTAAGATTGTAAACAGTCTGTTGCTGCTTATTGTTCTGGTTCTGACTGTTATTGTATTCATTAAGATTTTTATTATTTTTAATATAATTTATTTATTGTAGAGTGCTGTTTATTTAAAATATCATCCAAATGGGTCACTTTTATTTATTACTACAATACAATACAAACATATTTTTGGCATATTTTCAAAATAAACATTTTGTAAGTCTTTATTTTGTCTTTTTTTTTTTGTACCGAAAATAAACCGAAAATAAACCGAACCGAGCCCTCCTTGTAATTGAACCGAACCGAAATGTGATTTTAGCGTACCGTTACACCCCTAGTAGGTACAGTAGGGGCATTCTGACCGTTTCGTATGGGGATGATAATAATTGATAAGGGCCATTTTATGGTTGATAACATCCAAAGTGGGTGCTTAATTTCGCCTGGGCTGCGCCATCCATCCATCCCTCACAGCCGGAGCTGCTAGCTCTCCAGCATTCCTCCGCCTGCACCAGCTGAGTGAAGCGCGCGTGCATGAACGAACTCGCTGTTGCAGTTCTTTGAAATTAAAAGTGTCAGTCAAAAATTGCATTTTGATTAGGGGGAAAAAACATATATAAGTCGCTTCGGCGTATAAGTTGCAGGACTGACAAATCTATGCAAAAAACTGTGACTTATACACTGAAAAATATGGTACTTACTGGAGAACCAATCAATACTTACCGGTAATCGCTGTCTGACCATTACCTACTGGTTTGTTCCTGTGGTAACAAACCAATAGTCCTCCTGAGTCTTTCCTTTTTGATTTCCTTCGTAACACCAATTAGTTATTGATTAGTTCCTCTTCATTTACAAGGTAACTAACAGTAGTCCCCTAATAAGGCTTGGTTGTGTGTTCCCTAGTAAGTACTAGTTAACTACCCATTTGCTCCTGATTTGTTCCTGATTTGTTCCTGAGGTGTTCCCTAGTAGTTAATCAAATGTTGTGTACCTTATTGTAAAGTGTTACCCCAAAGAATAAATAAATATATACTTATGCTATATTTGTGTGAGCAGTAATAGGCTTAGGATTTATGCAGTAGATCCGAGCAAGGCAGGCGACAACAGCAAGAATTGTATTAATTAAAATAAACGCCTATCACGAATTACCCACAGACAAAGTGACATCAAATACACAAAAACACACGAAAGTCTGACTGTAAGCAATAGAAAACAAGGAGCTAATATGCACAGGAAAAAGTTTTACAAGCACAAGGCCGATGTGATGATTGCCAAAAAAGAATCCGGTGTAAGGAAAGTGCAAATTATGACAAACTGAAAGAAATGGTATTATTATAATAAATTGAGTTATGAAACAATAAGCAAAAACATATAAATAAACATAAATGCAAACCCTGATGAACTTACCGTATTTTCCGAACTATAGGTCGCACCTTTTTGCCTAATTTTCATGCCCTGCGACTTATAGAAAGGTGAGACTTGTTTATGGATTTTTTCCCCATATTTTTAGACCAATTTATGGCTCAGATATGACCGTTTTTCATTTTGGCAAAAATGGTGCAGTATCACTTTCGGCCGCTTGGGGTGCAGTACCACCTTTGTCTGCTAGGGTACACCGACCGTTTCCACCTCATGTGTCCGACGGCAGCCTCCTCTGGTTGGACACACACTGTCGCTGCCCGGCCTCCTGCTCTGGAGGCATGAACTACTGTTAGCTCAGTGTTTGTTAGCAAAATAGGTCAAGAACCACAGAACAGATTTTACTTACTTATAGAAAGTATTACTTGGTGGTCATTTACAAACTGTTAGCTGTTAGTTATTTTACACATCTTTGCTATAATTTTCAGCAGACAAATAATTGTTGTGTTAATCTTGTTAAAAGTCCTTCCGTACCTTCTATGTGGCCGCCATTTTCAGCAGGGCAAATGACGCGCTGACGCGTCGCGTAGCGGTGACGCATAATAGATGCAACTTACTGTATATAAAGGTGCGACCTGTTTATGGATTTTTCCAATTTATTGACAATACTTGGACAAAGCAACTTATATAAAGGTGCGACTATAGTCCAGAAAATACTGTAATAAAGAAATCTTGAATTTTAACAATGTCTGTAATATTGAATGAAGACACTATGAGAAACAAGATACTCTCTTGCAAACGAGTCCTCGCGACTCAATGTGACTAACCTGTATACGTAAAGCTTGAATGAATTTTCTTGACTTCTTGAATTCTTATCCATTTGTTCTCAGCAAATTGAGACATACTTCTTGTCTCACCTCTCACTGTGTCCATATGTGCAGGGTAACCACTTCTTTCTCTCTCAAAAAGTCAGACAGAGATCATTAACAGGCAGGAAATGATTCAAGATATTGCAATGGTGAGGATGATGTTCAGAGGAAATGACCAAAGGATGAATAGGATGAGAGTTGTTGCATGTGTTTGTGATTCATCAGGTTAACTGGTAACCGAGTTTAAAATAATGTTGACTTTATGGAACCTGTTCTCCCTAAATGTAATTTGTCGATGAGCTTTGTGACTGTAATGTACAAACTATTTAGTATAAAACAGGAACATATGTCCTTCGTCTTCTGCACTCTGAACAAAGCTACTGCTTCATAATAAAATGATTCACATGCTTGGTCATAACAATAAAAATAAAGATTTGATCTACTTGTAATCTTTTATTTTTAAACCAGGTTTCACTCAATTGACTGTGACATGTCCTTGAACTGCATTCAAAGATATAGCTGCTTTATGCTGAAAACGGAAGGCTGCGCAGATGAGATTTGGTGTTTGGACCGCATGCCTTTCACACTTTATATGCTTGCTTGGGTTATTCCTAACATGAGGCAGATCTTTTGGTCTGTTGCTTTAAAACAAAGGGCTCGGGTCCGGTTAACTCCCAGGGGAAGGCAAGGAGCGAGAATGACATGAAGTAGTTGGGTTCATTCTTCAACACTGCTTTATGGAAGGGGGTGGGTTAAGGTAGTTAACTAGTGGCAGGCGTTCAGATGGGTTGTACTGCAACTTCAAACAAGGAACATTATGGCCGTGCGTGCTCACCGGATATTGGACTGTAAGGCTACTGAACACGGCTGGATTGGAAAGAGGAGGCTTTGTATTGAGCCCATTAGAGCCCTAAACCGATACTAATGAAGCTGTTTCCTGTACAAACGGAGGGGCTCAGGGGAAGCTGGTTTTAGCTTTCATAAAGACCTCTTCAATCCAGGTTAAGATGCGAACATTTTTTATCTGGGTACTGAGTGGAATACCATTGGTTCCAAGGAGAACCTCCCTTTAGGAAAGTTAATTACGCATGATTAATGGAGTGTTTACCTTCGAATGATATCTGTGACAGCACAAAGCTGTCGTAAGGCTTGTCAAGCCCAATTCGAGCTGAATAAGTACTTATGTGATCGCATGTGATGGGCCTCCTCTCACCAGCACCAGCCCTCATCAATCAAGCCCTGCTGCTCGCAGTAGTGGGAAATTGGTCTATCAGCGCAGCCACCCCCGCCACCCCTCACCCCCACTGCCACCACCACCACCACCACCTCTCTCCCTCCCCATTCAATCAGGCCTGGGGCTACAATGCTTCTTTAGCTCTTACTTCTGACCAACGCAGGGGTCACGGGGGAAAGTGGGAGCCAGAGCTGAGCCCATCCATTACAGCTCTTGTTTCTTTCAGTGGCAGCCGGACGACAAGATTCTATTAAGAGCTCCGTCTATTCAGCACTGAGATTACACTAGGGCCCTCTCTTCAAGCACACCTCACCACCAACCCTTCAGCCCTCACCAAAGCCTTATACGTACCTGCCTTGAGGGCCCCACCACCACCGCTGCTGCCGCAAGCCCACTGCAGCTTATTCTGCTCGTTTTTATTCCCTTGTTTTTTGTTCTTTTTTTCTCAGCTACCAGAAGAGAATGATCACTAAGAAAATAAAAAGAAACATGGAACAAGACGAAAAGACAGAAAGAAAGGCCTGAAGGAAAATGAGACCAGACACTCCAGCACTGACCTGATTCTTGTAGACAAACATAGTACCAGTACCTGTCTGTCTGGGCAGACTAAAGGCCCAAAGGTACTGCCACAAGCTGTACAGCAACTGAATACACACATATGCCAAATACAGATACTCTCCATTTCATCCATGGAGCTTCAGCACATAGTAACGGGATTGAGAAATTCTTGTAGAGTACAAACACAATGAGATGACTAATATGACAAACATAACCTGACATCAGTTCATGCTGCTCCTCCTAAAACATTAAAGAAGCACGTTTGTCTGCTGCCGGCATGAAACCCCCGTTATTGTGTGACA
>JBBPBX010003731.1:53948-80796 GCA_038048925.1 Garcialebias charrua
GGACTGCCGTCCGCTCGGCGCAGCTCGCTTCCGCCGTGCGGAGCCAGTGTAAACTCTCTCATTGATTATAATGGGTGCGTATTTGCTGCGGAGGTCGGACTGGAGCGGGATGGAGCCGTAACGCATGTAGTGTAATTTTTGCGTAACTGGGCAAACATGTCTTCTTTCTGATTCCATCTGCTAATTTAAGCTTGTTCTACCTTTTCAGCTATGTTTATCCAAATTTTTAATTAAGTTCAGCTGTTTTCAGGTTAAAATATATACAGGTAGTCCCCGACTTACGAGCGAGTTCCGTTACAACGAGTTGCTCGTAACATGGAAATCTCGTAATTCGGAACGGCCGCCACGTGTCTCGTAAGTCCGGGATCACCGAGGAGGAGTGTCTACCCAGAGAATGAGCGGAGATGTTTTGCCGGCCCCACGAGGGGAGAGAAGAACCTTCGGACAAAGGAAAGAGAGGGGGAGAACCCTGAAGGCAGAACTGTCGCCAAATTTGTCTCAGCTTCGTCTGGCTGCACGACACAGCTCTGTGAGACATTTGAGGTCACTGTGCTCGTACGAGTTGATGTTAGTTTAAAAAAGATCTGCCATTGTACACGGAGAAACTTGATAACAGAGACAAGACCAGAATGTATTTGATCTTTTTAGTAAATATGACGTGTTTGTTGTTGCTGCTGCTAAGTGGGACCGAGGGGAAAGAAAGGTGGTATTTTTATTTGGACCCGAGGACGATGCGTGGGTTACAAACGACCAATTTAAATACAATGAACTGGAAACCTGAGCATGGATATCTGCTGCCCTCTAGTGGGACATTTTGAAAACTACATCACTTTTTAGGTTCTGTTTTTAAATCTTGTATATGCTATAAATACTTGATATATTGTGTTATTGTGTTCATTCATGTTTTTACATTTTTAATTGTTGAATTTTATTTTATATGGCGTATTTCATTGTATTTTTTATTTTCTTTTTGAAGATGAAAAGAGACAGTTTAAATAATCTGCCTGTCACTTTACTGTACCGGTATATGTTTTATTTATGTATGGCCATTTTCAAAGTTTTCTGTTTCTTAAGCTCACAAAATGACAAATATCTGGTTATTATCCACCCCATGAATTTTTTGTCTTCTTGGATCAGCGGAAATGTTCGAGGCCGGTAGAGGATTGAGGGGTAAAACCCCTCCGGGAGGAGCAAATTCTCCAAAAAGCTAGGATTAGACCCCCCAGTCTGAGCTCAGATTTGCACAGTGCTTTCTGCTTAGCATCGTAAAGATAACCAAGGCAAACGTGGAACTGTTGTAATTTTATGTAGGGCAGACACCAGCCTCAAATCGCTCTGCAGAATGTGGTTATTGCTTGTGTGTGTGTATGTGTGTCATTTTTCACCACGAACAGGTGCAAAAGACTGACACAGTCTGGGTGGAGTTGTGGCCGCAGTCCGTTTGCGTTCACTTCACTGTGAACTGATTTTAAAGCGAGGAGCGTTTCTGAGTGAGATGAAATTGTGAGTGAGGGACACTCATAAATCAACATTTATTTACATTTATACTTCATGATACTTTGTGTATGTGTGTGTGAACAAATTTGAATTAAACGTTTTTTTAAGGTTCATCGAGAAACCCGAAGCCTCGTCATGTTCAATCTTGTTTTGTTTTTACTATTTATGTAATAGTATAGTAGTCCCTCGCTTATCGCGGGGGCTACGTTCCAGACACACCCACGATGGGTGAAAATCCACGAAATAGGGATATTATATTTATTTTAGTACGGTATTTGTATATATTTGAAGGCTTTATAAACCCTTCCCACACTCAAGGTTTTTACCAATGTTCTATACTCTTAAACCTACATAGTTTTAACAACATATGTACTGTACTGTACAGTACTGCAAAATTTTATATGGGTACTCACCAGTGGAGATACGACTTGGATGAGTTCAGGTTTATGTACTGTATAACTTTCCTGACTGTTCTATGATCCTACTAGATAGATCGTTACTTCTAACTTTGCGTTGCAAACCTATTTTTGCCACATCAGTTTCTCTGCTCCCTCCATTGCTGTTCTTTGAATTTCGACAGAAAGCAGCATCCGGAAGCACTGTTGCCTTCTGGGCCGTGTAGCTCTGTTGACTTGTGTTACAGTGTAGGCTTACTGAAAGAAAACTACAAAATGACGGCACCTGTCTGAAGTTTTTTTTTATTTTTTGTTTTTTGTCTTATTGGTTGGTTCCCGCTCCCGTTAACTTTTTGTCCCGTACCGTCCTAATCACGTGAGTAATATTAAAACAGACAATTGTTTGTCGTGTACAAAGTTATGTTGAAAACCTGCAAAAGAGTGAGTCCGTGAAAGTTGAACCGCTTAGTATTACTGTACAACTTATTCAAGCCTAGTGGGTCACAGAGTCAGGGTTCGGACAACACTTGGTCATAAAACACCAAGTGAGAGGGTTCTACAAAAAAAAAAGCATCACATGAAAATTTTATAATGTCTAATTAATGGTTGTGGTGAGGAATGTGTTGAGTCGAAAGGTAAAGCTCTCCATCCTTACCTGGACCTGTTCCCTCCAAGACCTGACTGTAAATAAGCAGAACAAGATGTAGGTGAGCATGTCTACGGTAATTGCATAGTTTCCCATATTTAAACAAAATAACTAGTCATAACTTATTTTAAAATATTAGAATGATTGCCGGACTGTTTTTGTAGCTCTTTTCTAATTGACACAGGTAGCAGAAATCCCGTGACAAGTGTAAGACCGGTATAAGTTACTGACATAAATGTTTGTGTAACAGTATTTTTGCATAATAATAATAATAATAATAATGAATTCAATTTATAACGCACTTTTCATTAGTGAAAATCTCAAAGTGCTACACATATATTGAATGCTACACACATTCATACACCGGTAGCGGCAGACTACCATGCAAGGTGCTTTCCAGTCCTACCGGGAGCAACTCGGGGTTAAGTGTCTTGCCCAAGGACACAACGACACATGGTGTGGGGAACCGGGATTCGAACCAACCAACCTTCCGATCGGGGGACGACTGCCATTACCACTACGCCACGGCCGCCCGTGTGCATGAACCTCTTTCACATTTTACTCATTGTCATCATAGTACCAGTAATCACCAGTGGCGGCTCCAGCGCACACGTCGACCGCTTCAGTGCCTGACTAAATTACAGGTAGTCCCCGACTTAGGAGCGCATCGACATACGAGCTTCCGGACTTACGAGCTGACTAACGAACAGTAAAGTTGTACAGAACATACAGAAAATACAGCACTGGTATGTGTTTTTAGATGAAAGTGTGTTAGCTAACAGTTTGTAAACAATTTTCTGAGCATGTTTATGAACTAGTATGTACGTTTGTGTTGAAAAACGAATGTTCGTAGTAGCGCTAGCATAAATTTCCGACTTACGAGCGACACGTGTTTTGTGTTCCGACATACGAGATTTCGTCTTACGAGCACCTCGCAGGAACGGAACTCGCTCGTAAGTCGGGGACTACCTGTAATTAACGTGACAGTCTGACACATGGGAGGGGTGGTGGACTGTAGAACATTTGCCCTCAAAATTGTTTGGATCTTCAAACGTTCTTCACTTTTATAAAAAAAATAAAAGTAAGACAATTACTTACTTCCGGCTCTCGGCGAAGCAGCTGCTTTTTTGCTCTGCTCCATCCCTCAAGTTTTCCTCCCCTTGCTTTTGCTACTTTTGTCTCATCTGCAGTTTTTCAGTGCTCGCTTGAAGCAAATTGGAAGATGGATTTAGTGGCGTGGGCTGTTACCTCTATTGATAAAAAAAATTCCACGAAGCGCTCCGGTCCGGAAGAACCGGCTTGCCCTTCGGACACGTATCCGGCCGGATACATCATGGATTCCTGGGGCGAATGGAAGATGATGTGTTTGACCGTTCTTTCAGTCGAAGACGTGGAAGACCTTTACATAATCGGATTTATGGTAGCAGGTGCACTGCTTTTTGGCTTGTGTGGATGCCTCTGCTACTGGAAAATCAGGAAGACTTCCGTGGCGATCAACGCGCTGTCTAAGCTTCCTGCACAGAATGTGACTGTGATCCGAGCTGTGACCTCAATGAACCAGCTGCTCGCACGGTGAGGACGGCCATGGAGGACCGTAGACCTGTGGTGCGATTTGGGACTCGTTCGCAGCCGAGCGGATTACACCAGGGGGAGGAGGTGGACCCATAGCTCGGGTCGGTGAAAGCTTCACATAAATTTGAAAGAATTGGATTTCAGACAGCAGCTGGACTCAAGGCTATGGTAAAGTTCACCGAAGCCTGCCCTGAAAGATAAATCTAACTAATCTAATCGGACTCCCCAAGCAACCTTGAACAAGGCTGACTACAAATTTCTCCTGGAGTCTGAGCAACTGAAGAACCACTGTCGCACCCCTCCCCCCCGAGAGCTCTCTGTGTGCTTTCAGATAAGGCCGGCTGGTCACATCTGCAGAACTGTGCTCTATCTGGACGGTGCTAACAGACTTGTCTCATTGCTTCGCCACCAAATGCAACATGTGATTGTCTTAATTGTGCTTGCTGGTAGAGTTTTTTGGCTGTATCATAGAGTGTCCTGAAAGACAAAATGTGATAGAATCTTTTTTGAATACCACTGATTATCCTATTGTAACCTTCCTTTTTTTTCCATATCTGTTTGTGGCGGCACAGATTAATTTCTGCTGCGGCTGCGTGTATACATCCCCATCTCAAGGACGTGTGTGCGTCAATTGCAATGTTTTGTGCTCTGGTGCAATGACGATGCCAATAAAGATAAATTCTATTCTATTATGTTACAACATATACTGATTCAACTAAATGTTCCAATCAGGGACTGAACCCACAGTCATTTGATTACAAGCTTTAACAGCTGATGTATCACAACTTGCTCTGAGCACAGACCTGGTGGAAGAAGATTCTACCATGTTAGAGAAAATGTCTTGGTTTTAGTCCTTCTGGTCCCCTCTGTCTGCTCCAAGGTTTGCTGGTTTGAAGGTTTTGCTGCAGCTATTCCTGCGTTTGAGCTCAACCACAGCCCACCGAGCTACCACAGCCCTCTGCGTGGAGCAGAGAGCTGCTATCTTGGGTGACTGGGGGAGCAGATGGTGGGGGTTAAGGGTCTTGCTCAAGGGCCCAGAGTGGGGCACTTAATCAGAATCAGAATAAGTTTTATTATCATTGCACCAAAGTAAAGCGAGATTACATTCAAGATGGGCAGAGTGCACGTGGCTGCAGATCCTAGGAGCGCTGCCCCTTATTCTTTAGATAGAAAAGGGGAAAGCCCACGAGGAAAGGATAGTGGTATTACAAAAAAGATCTCTTCACACCATGTCCTTGTCAGGACATGATTTAAGACATAAAAAAAAACTCTGACAGCATGAACACATGAATTTGACGACAAGACGGTGAGATTTGTCTATGAAGCACTTCCAGATAGCACCATAGTCCTGATAAGATGTTGGTGTCAGCCGGTACAGCTCTGATAAGCGTTCGCAGAAGTTCTCGGGGGAGGGAGGGGTTGCACGGTGGGTGGATAAAGCAGAGCCTTCTTAGTTTACACATACCCAGGAACAATTTGAGAAGTCGGCCTGCTTCAAGGCCGAACGGGGAAGTCCATCCATCCATCCATTCATTTTCTTCCGCTTATCCGGGGTCGGGTCGCGGGGGTAGCAGCCTAAGTAGGGAGGCCCAGACTTCCCTCTCCCCAGCCACTTGGAGCAGCTCCTCTGGGGGAATCCCAAGGCGTTCCCAGGCCAGCCGAGAAACATAGTCCCTCCAGCGTGTCCTGGGTCTTCCTCTGGGTCTCCTCCCGGTGGGACATGCCCGGAACACCTCACCAGGGAGGCGTCCAGGAGGCATCCTAACCAGATGCCCGAGCCACCTCAACTGGCTCCTCTCGATGTGGAGAAGCAGCGGCTCTACTCCGAGTCCCTCCCGGATGACTGAGCTTCTCACCCTATCTCTAAGGGAGAGTCCAGACACCCTGCGGAGAAAACTCATTTCAGCCGCTTGTATCCGAGATCTTGTTCTTTCGGTCATAACCCAAAGCTCATGACCATAGATGAGGGTGGGAACGTAGATCGATCGGTAAATTGAGAGCTTTGCCTTTTGACTCAGCTCTCTCTTCACCACGACAGACCGGTACAGCGCCCGCTTCACTGCGGACGCTGCACCTATCCGCCTATCGATCTCACGCTCCAGTTTTCCCTCATTCGTGAACAAGACCCCGAGATACTTAAACTCCTCCACTTGGGGCAGGACCTCCTCCCCGACCCGGAGAGGGCATGCTACCCTTTTCCGGCTCAAGACCATGGCCTCGGATTTGGAGGAACTGATCCTCATCCCGGCCGCATCACATTCAGCTGCAAACCGCTCCAGCGAAAGCTGTAGATCACGATCTGATGAAGCCAATAGGACCATATCATCTGCAAAAAACAGAGAAGCGATTCTAAGGCCACCAAAACGGATCCTCTCAACACCTTGGCTGCGCCTAGAAATTCTGTCCATAAAAGTTATGAACAGAATCGGTGAACGGGGAAGTCAAATTCAGATAAGCCACATTTGTTTTTTGTGCAGACAGACTGTTATTTCTAGTCAGCCTTGAGTTCTACTGGTACTTTCGATATCCAAAACGGCCAGATTTGTGGGCTTTCTGCTGGTCCGTGCTTATTACCGTAGCTTCCTCCAAGGTCGATCCCAACATGCTGGCAAGTTCCAAGGCCGCAAGTGGCCCATGATTCTCATAAATCGCTTCCATCTTACGGCTGAGCTCGTAAATCAGCTGAGTCTGAGAGCGCGAAGCACAAACCGATCCCTCACATTAGGTCGGCAGCTTTGCCATGGCCGAAGTTGCGACCGCCATCTTCCTTAATAGCAGATAGATATCCGACGGGGCCGAAAAGCAGAAACCCTGCTATCATAAATCCAATGATGTTCGGCATCCTCCTGAGACAACACAGAAAGGCACAACATACCTATGATGTACCCTACCGTGTGCATCTCATTGGGGCACGAGGGTTCTCCTGGACCCCGTTGCTTGGCTGACATTTGTTTCTATCAATTGCATTGAAAGTCCAGCTGACCAAACCCATGACGGTAATTTACGATTTGGAAGATGTGTAAATAGAACCTCCAACACACAGGACAGAGAGCATGAAAGCAGGAGGAAGGTAGGAGAGGGAAGTGAGGAAATAAAAGTGTGGAGGCTTCACCTTTCTCACACCAATATTGATATTTTTGGTCCGGGGAATCTGGCAACAAGCTCACCTTCTCTAACCACTCCCCTCTAGAGGTCCCATATGCACTAAAACCAGCCGAATGTGTCCACGGGGCAGAAAATCTGGCGCCCCAAATGAGATTCTACTGGAGCTGACTGTTAGGATCACTGACATGTTCTGATCCTCACGCGGGTCGCTGAACGGTAGCGCCCCATAACAGTAAATCAGTAAAAAAAACTAAGAATGAATCACTGAAAATCATTTCAAATTAAAATGGTCTACATTGTTGAACAAGGCACAGCAGGCTCAGTAAATAAGTCATTTACATTACAGTATTAGGAGGAACTACTTTCTGGGCGAGTGGACGCCCATGGACCCACCACCACTTGGGTTAGGGTAAGGGTTACAGTATATTGTTTTCTCTTTTGTGGCTGAATCGTTGCTAACCTTCATCATCTTGTCAGTTTATCTGTTTGGTGTTCGTCTCAGGTGTATTGTTAGAAATCTAGTTTGTTTCTGAGAACTCCCTCCTACACTTGGATCCTGCTTCCGCTAACTGTCCCCAACAGGCTTGTGTCATGGTTGGACATTAACAAATGGCTAGATTATAAGGATCGTTCACAATCCTGATTTCTGCCTCACAAGATGAGCAGTCTATCTGTAGATTAGTCTGGCTCCTGGATTAGCTGACAGGATTACATCCACCTTAATGAATGAAAAATTTACAAAGATGACGAAACACAATTATAAAGGACCCTGGATAAAGTAGCAGTTCTGAGACAAGAAGTTAGATGGAAGCTCGTGACAATAAGGTGAACTCAATAACTAATATTTAAAAGTCACATCAAAGCACATTAAAAAAATGTCATACTTTATTATTTTTTGTACATTTTAACTAAAACGGTGAAGTAAAACAAAACATAAACCAGAACAAACCGTCTGAAAGTTGTCCTGAGAGGAAAAATCACATTTCTTCACTTGAAATCTTTCAACTCCATTTTCGTCTGCTCCTTCGTTTCTGCAATGGCTGAGTGATGGATGTTATGGAATGGGATTATCTCAGAGGAAGAATGGTAAATGGAGCTTACTTATATAGCGCTTTCCAGCCCCCTTTGAGGGGCTCTAAAGTGCTTCACAGTGCCAACCATCCACCCATTCATACACACATTCATACACCAGTAGCGGTAGACTGCCTTGCAAGGTGCTGCCTGTCCTACTGGGAGCAACTCGGGCTTAAGTGTCTTGCCCAGGGACACGAGGTATGCCGTGACCGGGGATCGAAACCGAGACCTTCTGGTCCTGAGCCGGCTGCCCTGCCTCTACACCATCTCGGCCCCTCAGAAGAAGAAGAACAACAACAACAAGAATAAAATCAACAAGAACAAGAAGAGCAAGAACAACAACAACAAAGAATAAGAAGAACAATGACAACAATAAAGAAGAAGAACAAGAAGAAGAACAAGAAGAGCAAGAACAACAACAACAAAGATTTTTTTGATTTTTAACTAAACTTTATTTACACAATAAGTTAATAAAACATAAAACTTAACGTGATCATGTTAACATTGTTTTATTAACTTATTGTGTCAATAAAGTTTTGTTAAAAATCAAAATCAACAACAACAAAGAAGAAGAACAAGAAGAAAAACAACAAGAACAAGAAGAGCAACAACAAAGAACAAGAAGCACAACAACAACAATAAAAAAGAAGAACAAGAAGAAGAACAAGAAGAGCAAGAACAACAACAACAAAGAAGAAGAACAAGAAGTAGAAAAACAACAAAAACAAGAAGAGCAAGAACAACAGCAACAAAGAACAAGAACAAGAACAACAACAACAACAATAAAGAGAACAAGAAGAACAACAACAAGAAGAGCAAGAACAACAAGAACACCTTGATGCATGCTCAATAATCCAGGTAGAAAAATCTTTAAAAAAAAAAAAGCTAAGTCTGGTCCTCTGGACATTCAAAAAAAAAATTTTTTTTTAAAATAAATAGTAGAAATGTTTTGTCTTTTGTCCGAAAGTCTGAGGGAGTCTTTCTAACGAAAGACAAAACGTTTCTACTTTTTTGTTTTGTTTTGCTTTTTTGTTTGTTTTTTTGTTTGTTGTTGTCCAGATGACCAGACTTAGCTTTGTTAGAACAACAAGAACAACAATAAAGAAGAAGAACAATAAGAAGAAGAACAAGAATAAAAACTGTCCGGCTGTCAAATGGTAGAGGAGCAGATGGGTTACAAATCTAATCAGGCTACTTCTGCGTTGGACTGGCAGAAACTGGTGAGGCTAGAATAAAGATGACGCGATAATAAATGGCTCACTATCAGCTAAACGTGAAAGGCAAAGGCAGACAGTAATGTTTTTGTCGATATATTTTTGTGTGTCTGTTAGCAAAATATCACATGAACCACCAGATGAATTCTAATGAAATTTACATATTGCGTTCACTAGATGTACATCTACAACTGTTTGACTGTTGGAGTCATCCTCATCCAATATGGCTGCCACACTCAACTGACTTTAGAAAACACAAAAATGGATCTAACTCTGTCAGTTTTACAAATTAAGAGCTAAGAATTGATCTGGTAGCTGAGACTGATCCCCTACAGAAAATCTGAGCGCTAACCGAAGGAGCAAGATGTTTGCTGAAAACCTTGCCTCTCGATGTCTGAGTCAAATCTGTCTGTTAGTAAAATATCTCATGAACCACTGGGCAAATGTAATGGAAGCTCTCTCAAAGTAATCACTGGGTATACCTCTACTGCTGATTAACTCTTGGAGGCAACCCAATTCAAGATGGCAGCCTCAGTCTACTGATCTTAGAAAACACAACATGGCTCTAATTCTGACCATTTTACAGATATATTGTGCCAAAATTAGTTGTGGTAGTAGCTGAGAGTCATTCACAATGAATAGTGTAAGTGCAACTCAATACAGTAGATTAAAAACTTTGCATAAAACGAGCACCGAGCATCGAAGCCACCCTTGTTTGTCTGTTAGCACAAAATCTCATGAACCACTGAACCAAATCCAACGAAACTTCCTAATCGTAATCACTGGATGCACATCTGTATTTTATTATACACCAAAGCCAGTGTAATTGAAAAAAGGATGCCGCAGTTGATCAAAATGAACCAACACAAAAATGGCCATAACTCAGTCCGTGCTAAAGACACCGAGCTAAAATTTGAAGTGGTAGTAGCCGAGAGTCCCTCCCAACTCATATGAGCATGTGCTGGTGAAGATTCTCAGTCATCCAGGACATGATCAAAAAAGGCGTTCAATACAGAACAACTGTCTGAACTTTATTTGTAACAGAAGACGTTTCGCTTCCCATCCGGGGAGCTTTCTCAATTCAAAGAGCAGAGTTTGGTAGTAATGCTTTAAAGGCTGTGAGAAGACACACACACCTACCTATGTAAATTGAAGGCTGAGATAACACACACACACACACACATGTAAATTGACAAATCACACCTCACACCCGTGTAGCTTTCTCAAATTCATTCAAAGTGAATCATGTGTAAGTAAGACTCTTTTTAAAAACTGACAGAAGACACACACATCCTACTGTATGTAAATTGAAGGCTAAGATAACACACACATATGTAAATTGACAAATCACACCTCACGCCTTAATAGCAGGGACCTCTCAAAGTCATTGTTAGAGGAGCCTCGTTTGTGAATTAGACTAACAAAGACTTTGAGAGGTCCCTGCTATTAAGGTGTGAGGTGTGATTTGTCAATTTACATATGTGTGTGTGTGTTAGCCTTCAATTTACATACAGTAGGTGTGTGTGTGTCTTCTCACAGCCTTTACTACCAAACTCTGCTCTTTGAATAGACCTTTTACCAGTTGACGTAATCACGCAAAGCTCGCCTGAAACGAGCGTTCTGATTGGACGGCAAAATGCCGCGGCAAATCGAAAACGGAAGTTGGGGCTAGCAGGAAGGAGCCGAGGAGCTTCGTAATGATAGCTAGTTGTAATTTAGAAGCTTGTTTTCTTAAAATAGTGAACAACCACTGGTCAAAATGCCTGAACATTGTGCCGCGGATACGAGAGGAGGTGATTGTGTGCGCTGATGGAAAATGGGGAAATCCTTCAGGCTTTTTGCGAATGTCCAGCAGGGTGAGTCGTTGTGTGTCGTTGTCAACAACCTTTATATCCAAGCGTCAGAAATAAATGTTTTAAATTTCTCACGCCAATACTTCTGATATTTAGACTGATTTGGTTATTGTTACAGGTTTAACATCTTCTGTTAGCTGCTATAACTAGCGCCATGTCTTCATAAGAGCCGTCAGTATTAGCACAGTATGTAAACAAAAACATGACGTTTGAGTCAGTCACACAATGTTTTAAATTTCTCACGCCAATACTTCTGATATTTAGACTGATTTGGTTATTGTTACAGGTTTAACATCTTCTGTTAGCTGCTATAACTAGCGCCATGTCTTCATAAGAGCCGTCAGTATTAGCACAGTATGTAAACAAAAACATGACGTTTGAGTCAGTCACACAATGTTTTAAATTTCTCACACCAATACTTCTGATATTTAGACTGATTTGGTTATTGTTACAGGTTTAACATCTTCTGTTAGCTGCTATAACTAGTGCCATGTCTTCATAAGAGCTGTCAGTATTAGCACAGTACAGTATGTAAATAAAGACATGACGTTTGAGTCACACAAATGTTCACAGCGTCCTTATTTCTTATTTGATTTCTGTAAACTATGTCTTAAATACAACCTGAGACAATTGGTGATGTTGTGATGTGAAAAATAAGAACTGACCCAAGAGATACATTTATTAGCTTTCCTGGGAAAATTTAATTATCTTTGATAACGTATATGGAGTCGAAGACGAAAATTCAACAATGGCAGGACAATCCGTGTATGGTTCGTTCTTTCGTTATTCCGTTTCAAAATAAAAACCAAATAACCAAACAAGCTTTGGTTATTCCGTTTTTTCGTTTTAAAACAGGACTCACCGCTGCATCGAATCACTCATCAAATGTCCACCTGGATATAAGGTGCCCCTTTCCTCAGCTCTTCCTGTTTGCCCGTTGCCAGTCTAGTCGCCTCCCTCCACCTCCCCGTCTCCTCCCGGGGTTTCTGGTTCCTCGGTTCTCCCCTGTTCTTCGTCCCGCCTCCGCCGCCTGGGGTTGTCCTGCTCGCCTCCGTCTTGGTCCTGCTGCTGTGTGCGTTCCTGCTTCCTGTTCCCTGCGACCCAGCCGGTCATGGCAGATGGCCGCTTGTCCTGAGCCTGGTTCTGCTGGAGGTTTCTTCCTCTCGAGGGAGTTTTTCCTTCCCACTGTCGCTTCGTGCTTGCTCAGGATGGAGGTTCTGCGCTGGTGTTCGTCTCAGGGTTGTCCGGAGCCGTCGGCCGCTGGCTGGCCGTCATTCACGTACCGGTGGGATGGATTGGACGTCTGCGATCCCTTCTCCACCACCGGGTTCGGGTCCCGGGGGGTAGATATCCATAATCTATCTCCCTATGCCGGACATTCAAGCTCTCAGCAGTCCGGCATGCATGCCCTCCGCCGGGGCCCGAGCGCCAAAGAAACCTTAATCAATAAAACATTTTAATTGTATTCTCTCTCTCGTTTTGTGAGTCTCTCCAGGTTGACATACTATTCACACCGTGAATCAGTACCCTATTAACGTCCCAAACTTTGGTTTGCAACATATTATAAAGTGCCAGAACAGTACAGTTTTGACAGAACAGACTTTTTTTTTTTACCAGAACAGTAGTGTGGACCCATCAGGAAGGAAATGGGAATTGAGATTAATCTTGCATTTGACCGAATACAGGGGGGATCTCCACACCATTGATGAAACCACGACCCCGAATACAGGGGGGATCTCCACACCATTGATGAAACCACGACCCCCGATGAAATAGGCTGATTTTCCCTCATCTTTCATTCTCTTTGTGTCACAAACGTCTGCCCACATGAGGGGCGGGGCACTGGGAGCCACAAGCCCCCAGCTCTGTCAACGGAAAATGTTAGTCAGTGGCAGGAAGCTACCGAAGAATGGCAGGAAGTCCTTAAAAAATTTATTTAAAAAAAGTACAAATAAGACGCTCCTGCATATAAACCGTGGGGTGCAGAGTGTAAGACAAGTACTGTACCAGCTTATAGCCCAGAACTTACGATGTTTCCCCAAACAAAAGTATAAACAGCATTCAGAATACACAACCTACAGATGTGGACAATAAAGCCTCCAGTATACCATACCATAACATATTATTTATAGAGCACTTCAAACAGCAGCAAGGCCAACCAAAGTGCTGTACAGACAAAAAACAGGCAACACATAAGCAACATACAAATTGAAGTAAAATCAGAATACAGACTAGAGGTTAAAGGAGTACATAATTTTTAAACTCGACATTAACATAAAAAACTCGAGTAGAACTCGAGTAGATGATGACATCTTGGATCTTAAGATGAAAAAAAAAATGCATAAAAACGTCATTATTAAAAAAAGACCAACAAAACATTGGTAGCATATACAATATTATGCTCCTATCATTTATCATACTGCAGATAAGTCAAAGGAAAAACAAAACTATTAGTTATTATTACTAAGCTTAAGTGAAAGAAACGTGCGGCACATTAAAAACCAAACCTAAAAACAGTGGGGCGGTGGGTTGACCACACCGCACCACCACCTGCAGTGCTGTGCATTAGGTTTACTTTTAGAATATTTGTTGCTTTTTGTTTGTGAAACAAGGTCAGAGGAACCTGGTTCTGGTTTGGTCGATTGGACCCGGTGTTGCACCATATGTGACCTGCAATGCAACACCGCCCCCTACTGTCACAATCTACGGTGGTCACAGAAACGAGCTCCAAACAGGAAGTTGATTCAATGAGCAGAACATTCTATAAAATTATGAACCGTTTCATCCATTTAGGTTTTGGAAAAAAAAAAAAAACGACTAGAGATTAAAGTGTAGCCAGGAAAACTATTTACTACAACGACTTTATGAGTTTTATTAATTTATTTAGTCAAAACTGATGAAAAAGTTATCTTCTGTGTGGCTTCTCTTCTGTGCAGCTTCTCTTCTGTGTGGATTTTACAGGATCAGGATTGAGATACAGGATCAACCATTTTTGGATGTAAACCAGCCGCCTGCCCCAATAAAACAACAACAAAAAAAGTTTTATTTTACTTAAGCCACAGTGGCTGTTGCTGTGATGTCATAGGAACCCAAGACGCTATATCATATTCACAATTTTTTATTATTTACAACAAAAAAAGAGAAACAAAACATTGGGAGTGTACATTATGATGGACTGCCATTTATTATACTGCAGATAAATCACAGGAAAACCAAAACTATTAATTATTATTAATACGCTGCAAAAGTGAAACAAAACGTGTGGCACATCAAAAACTATAAAAGTAGCCTAATACTCCAGTAATGTTGGAGTTTAACCCGGGCAATTCTGACATCGTTTCATCCATATTTGTGACGTTAACACGTGATGTAAACATTATTCAGATTACAGGAATGACATTGTAGTTCATCCATCCATCACTGTTACGCACTTCTTCCTTTTTGTATTGCGGGGGTCATTGGTGCCTATGTCCAGCCATCACTGTGCGAGAGGCGGGGTACACCCTGGACAGGTCGTAAATCCATCACAGTTGACATTGTAGTAATTTATTAAAAAACAACTTTAAGGTTATTCTCACCACAACATAATTAGTTCATCTGAATGATTAGACCTGTTAATTAACCAAGTAACTAACTGATTAAATCACATTTTTCTAAGGAATTACACAAATAACATTTAATGGGGTCTGACTATTTGAAAAGACAAGTAATTTGATTGGTTGGTTGGTTCTCTCCACATATTGCACAACCACTGAACCAGTATTTTAGAACCAACATCTATAGTCCAAATTATGATTAGTTTGTTTTGAAAGTATTCTTAAAAATCTAGGAGCAAATCACAGATTGGGAACTTATTGAAAATTGTCAGAGAATATCTTTACAAAATCAAAACATTGTATTTGGGTGTTATGGCCTATAATAGTTATTTTAATATTTTCTGTTCAGAAGTTTTTACTCCTGTGTGGACTCTCATGTGTGAGTTTAAATTTCTCTTCTGACTAAATCTTTTTTCACAAAGATCGCAAGGAAACGGTTTGTCTCCGGGAAACGGTTTGTCTCCGGGAAACGGTTTGCCTCTGGTGTGGCCTTGTGAGTTTAAATTTCTCTTCTGACTAAATCTTTTTTCACAAAGATCGCAAGGAAACGGTTTGTCTCCGGGAAACGGTTTGTCTCCGGGAAACGGTTTGCCTCTGGTGTGGCCTCTCTTGTGAACGTTTAAATTGTCTTTCCGACTAAATCGTTGTCCACAAATATCACAAGTAAATGGTTTGTCTCCTGTGTGGACTCTGACATGTGACTTTAGATGCGTCTTCCGACTAAATCTTTGTCCACAAAGAACACAAGGAAATGGTTTGTCTCCTGTGTGCACCATCATGTGGGAGTTTAAATGTGTCATCCGACTAAATCTTTGTCCACAACGATCACAAGGAAATGGTTTGTCTCCTGTGTGGAGTTTTATGTGTTGGTTCACACTTTCCTTCCAACTAAAACTTTGTCCACAAAGATCACAACTATACGGTTTGTCTCCAGTGTGGACTACCTCGTGTGAGTTTAAGCTTTCCTTCGAAGTAAATCTTTGTCCACAAAGATCACAAAGAAACGGTTTGTTTCCAGTGTGGATTTTCATGTGATTTCTTAAATTGTTCTTACAATAAAATCGCTTTCCACAAAGATCACAAAGAAACAGTTTTCCTTTATCTCCTTTGTCTCCTGTGTGGACTCTCATGTGTGAGTTTAAAGATATCATATGACTAAATCTTTGGCCACAAAGTTCACAAGTACTAACCGGTTTGTCTCCTGTGTGGCCTCTCATGTGTAAGTCTAAACTTAAGGGTTGACTAAATCTTTCTCCACAAAATTCACAAGGAAATGGTGCGTCTCCTGTGTAGACATTCATGGGTCTTTCTAAATGTTCACAGTCTGACGAGTGCTTTAACATTGAGTCAGGACCTTTCATTCCACTATCCTCTTCATCATTCTCGTTAACGTCAGTCTTTGAAGAGCTGGAACTGTCTTTAAATCTGGGTTCTTGGTAAGTTTTCTCCTCACACTTTAAAGGAACAGTAGTGACCAAAAACCTGATATCGGTCTCCTCCATATTGATTTGGTCTCCCACTAGACTGGTCCAAAGGTCTTCCACTCTATGATAAGAGACTCTGGGCCCTGCACACTTTAAAGGAACAGTAGTGACCAAAAACCTGATATCGGTCTCCTCCATATTGATTTGGTCTCCCACTAGACTGGTCCAAAGGTCTTCCACTCTATGATAAGAGACTCTGGGTCCTGCTGGTCCACATCAGTTGAGGAGTTTCTTCTTTTAATAAACACCATAGACAGGAACCACTGAAACATGAACATTAAGGACAATGTTACTTCAACGTGCACACACACACACACACACGCACACACACTATTTTACCCTCACAATTACCATCTTCTGTCTACATATACATTGATAACGGGGTGGGCGATATGGCTCAAATTTAATATTGTGATATTTCAGAGAATTCTGACAATACATGTAACGATAAATTTCATGATTAACAAAAAAAAAACAGAAATCATAGTTATTTGACAAAATTAACTTAATATGTTGTTTATTTATTTATTTTATTTAGAAAATTTGTTCATTTTTTCAAAACAAAAAACACAATACAAAACAGTCCCATAAATGTGAATAGCTAACAACCATCAGTGTGCTAACGATCCATTGTTAGGCTGATGGTCCTCCTTGATCATGTGAGCAGCTGGTTTTGGCTGTCATCAGCAAACTGGTTGATCCACTGTGAGAGGGTGCTATTTATAAGACTGAGCTGAATACAGCATCTCAGAGTGAGAAAGTCTTTCGGACGAAAGATGAAACGTTTCTACAATTTTATTGTTTTTTTTTGCTTTGTTTTGTTTTGTTTTTGAATATCCAGAGGACTAGCCTTAGCTTTTTTAGTTTTTTCTACCTGGATTATTGAGCATGCATCAGGGTAGTCCCATAAATATAACGTGCAAAATATTTTAAAAAATGAAAGGTAGCAGAAAGAAGAAAAAATCTTATATCTGCCCCTTTTTTCAAACAATCAGTTCAAACAATAATAATCTTCCAGTAACAGAACAAAATGAATAACTCTTTCTAATTTTCTAACTAATACAATTAGGGATGGGGCCGATCCGATCCAGTATCGGGATCGGTATCCGATACCAGCATAAGGCAAGTATCGGATATCGGAACCACCCTGCAAAAATTCCGATATTTTCTAGATGTCAGAGAGNTTTTATTAAAGGGGACCAATTATAGGTCCTATAAATTTTTATGGTATGTCTGTGGGCTATCCAGACCATGTTCATTCAATTTAATACACAAAATAATTCTTAGATAATAAAATTTCCCCTTTCTAGTTCTGCCTTTTCTGACTTCCGTTCTGAACGAGCTGTTTATGATAATGAGCTCTGAAGGCCACGCCCTTCAAAATCTGTTTACATTAACTCCGCCCTCCAAAGGGGACCCTGAGTCAGACCCAGAGGCAGAAGACGTGAAAAAATAATAGCAGTACTGTGAAAAAAATAAATTCAAAATTTTACATTACATTACATAAGAAATATATTTTTTCTCAGCAAAGAAATAATTGTTTTTACCGTGTTTTCTTGTAAAGTCCTTCGTGTGGGCTCGCTTCTGTGGCCGGCCGCCATTTTGGGCAGGGCAAATGAGGCGCTGACGCGTCGCGTAGGCCGCTGAGAAACATCCATAAGTTCACCCTCCATGTTAAAAACTCTTCGTCTGACTCTTCGAAAACAAGCAATAAGGCTGCAGAGTAACACACTGGCTGCTAACTGCTTAGTGCGAGCACCGCTTTTTTTTCACGGACCACATCCGGCGCTGACCGGATATGGTCCGTGAGCAGTCGTCCGGTTGATTTAAGAGCCCGTAAATAAGTTTTTTCATTTTTACTGATAGATAATTAGTTATTAGCGGTAGTGCATTTTAACAACAACGAAACATCGAACTCTAGGAGCAATAGGCTCTATGCCACGGACTTCCGTTCTAACACTTCCGCATTCATGGGCCAGATGGCGCACTTCCGGTTCACAGCCACTGGATGGCGTTCTTCACACAATCTCTGCAGGACTTGCCAACAGTCAATGATGTGTACAGAATTATTCAGACTTTCTAAAGTGCCCACAAGACAAAGGATTTAAGCTTTATGTGTCCAACTACATAAATAACTATGAAGGTAAGTCTGTATTTGTTTTCAGTTCACCAAACTGCATCATGTAGGCTAACACAGCTAACATAGTTAACCCTTGCTAAATTGTTGAGTAAACGTGTTTTGTCTGTACATTTCTGATTTAACACAAATGTTAGTTTCAAACAAGGAGGCAGGAGAAGTCAGGGCTGAGTGTTTACAGTCCATGAGGAGCAGCCAGAAGCCACTGTTTGAGTCAAAGGCACCTGACAGTTCAGTTTCAAACAAGGAGGCAGGAGATTTAGAGCAGATTTAGAAACACAAGTTATTTTAATTTAATTATTTTAATTCAAGTTTGTGTACAAAACTTGAGTTGAAGTTAAATATCAGACAATATAAACTCTTTATATTCAACACATGTCTGCTATATGGTTTTGTGAATCTCACTGTTTATAGCAGCTCTTAATAAGAGATGTTTTCTTTCACTGTACAGGACACCGTAGTGATGATGAGGAGGGAGCCAGCTGGTCCAGCCTGGATGTTTGTGAGCTGAGATCGGATACAAACACCAAATACAAACAAGTTGCTCCACTGATGACGAAGGACATGTGATCCATGTGGATGGTTGAACAGAAGAGCTGCTTCATCACTTACCTTTGTCTGACTGATTAATGTTTTTAAATCTCCATTAGCTGTCGAGGAAGCTGTGACTTAAAGTCAGAAGCTGTAATGCTATAAACTGTTTAAATCTTGTGCCTCATATGTTTTCTACAGTAATGTAACATCATCATCAAATTTGTTTATAATAAACTGGCTAAAATAAACTGAACTCTAAGCCTGTCTTAAATCAACATACACATTTTTTTGGGTGATAATAAGAAGACAAAGTCAGAATGTTTTGAACATTTTATTTTCTTACAAGCAGTAAGTAGTGTGACTGTAGTGTCAGGGTACAGTAGTCCTGAAGTCTGCAGGTAGATGTTTACGTATCTGCTCTTCAGGTATCAGGTCCTAATTGAGCCGAGTACTGTCAATAAAAAGTTGCTGTGATGATCAATAAATAACACTGAACAACTGGTAATAACTAATAATTCAATCTCAATGTCACTACTTGTGCAATAACCTGTCACACAACCTGTGTAATGTTGATTATGTGTAGTGTATATACATATATATAACTATGTGCATGTTAGCTTGTACTGTATTACTAGCTTGAAATACTTACAGTAGTTCATTCAAATTCATCCTGCTGCATCATTACTGTATATCCAACCATGTTTACTGTCTCTCTTCAGGACTTTGTGAATATTATAATTACTTTTTCACTTTGCATGCTTTTAGTATAGTTTGTTATTTGATTTTTAGCAAGTCAAATCGGATCTTCTCATCCTGAGCACTTCATTGTACTGTTAACTCTGTGTTAACCTGTATATGACAAATAAACACAAGTTGAACTTGATGGGGAGTTCCTCTCATCTCATTCTTGATGAACACTGACCATGGATAGCAGAACAGCTCAGTCATGTACACATCAGGAGGTAAGATGATGCAAACCTGAAAAAACAAAAAAGTGTTCATATTTACCTTCATAACGTAAAAAACCAAACAGAGAACTCTTTATGAGAGTTATGCTTTAAAATAAATAATTACATCTCAGGAAATAAAAGTTTAATTGAAGTGAAACAGTTCTGGTTTCATATTAAAGGAAACAGCAGAGAATATTTCAGAGGTGTAACAGCCCTGAAGTTACTAGGAGTTTACAAACATATTTACAGATTAGAAAACTGTTAAAATCTGAATATTATTTTAAAAGTATGTAGTTACAAACTTTTATCAAATCACTCATTACTCCAACACCAAATCTACAAGTGCAGGGTGTGGAGTCGAGTCATAATCGTGTTTCTTACTGAGCTGCAGCTGCTGTGTTCTCCTCCTCGCTGTCCTCTCTGCTGCTTCTTCCAAACCCACAGTCATGGAAGGGAGAATTATTCCACTGGAACAATGCAGGTACAGCTCATTTTTAACCACTGTTTGATGCTGGCTCTTGAATATTCTGAGGTTTAAAACGCCGGCTACTAACCCGAGTGTTAGCTTTAAAGGCTAACTCGGTTAGCCACGAACTCTGGCATTAAATGTTAAAAACTAAGCGCTCTATTGTCCCTGCTATTCACTGGACACAACGGCACACAACAAATCTCTCTTGTTGTACCAGTAGCTCGCAGATAATTTACCATTTGTTTAGGGCAGCACGGTGGCACAACTGGTAGAGCTGCTGCCTCTCAGCGAGAAGGTTGCCGGTTCAAATCCCGGTCCGGGGCCTTTCTGGGTGGAGTTTGCATGTTCTCCCCGTGCATGCGTGGGTTTCCTCCGGGTACTCCGGTTTCCTCCCACAGACCAAAAAACATGCTTGTTAGGCTGATTGGTGACTCTAAATTGACCCTAGGTGTGAGTGTGAGAGTGGATGGTTGTTTGGTGTGAGTGAGACAGGTCCCTCTTGTAAATGAGTCCCCGTGACTCAACGAGGCTAGCCTGTATAAATAAAGGTTGAATGAATGAATGAATGAATGAATGAATTTGTGTCTTTTACATGGTCTGGTTCTAGAAGCTACCGCTAACAACAACTGTTGTCGACCAGAACCGGAAGTGCAGCCTAGGGCCCGCATTTTAACGGAAGTACGTCACCACTACCCGTGGCATATACCCTATTGTGCTGAGATGAACTCAGGAAAAACAACGTGACGTCTTTTATACTGAAGTGGGTGGAGCCTCACCAGGGGTTGCTAGGTGAGTGGCTGGACTCAAGTTGGGGTGGGTTGTCCTACGGCTTGTGACATCACAAACGCCAGGATTTGAAAACGAGACATTAATATCCCTGAAAAATAAATATACTTAGAGTAAATATACCACTGGGTGCATTTTTTTGGTCCTAGGACTGTTTTTTAAAGAAGTACATACCCAAAGTTGAGTAAAAAAAAAATTTAAAAGTGAATTTTGCATATTAGGTCCCCTTAAGATGCGTTTGTAACACCGAATTGCCGTAAGTCGAGGCCGCCGTAGCTCGAGGACTACCTGTATTGTGAAAATGTTCAATATTGAAGACACCTGGTGCCACACTCTAATCAGCTGATTAACTCAAAACACCTGCAAAGGCCTTTAAATGGTCTCTCAGTCTGGTTCTGTAGGCTTCAGGTATCAGGTCCTAATTGAGCCGAGTACTGTCAATAAAAAGTTGCTGTGATGATCAATAAATAACACTGAACAACTGGTAATAACTAATAATTCAATCTCAATGTCACTACTTGTGCAATAACCTGTCACACAACCTGTGTAATGTTGATTATGTGTAGTGTATATACATATATATAACTATGTGCATGTTAGCTTGTACTGTATTACTAGCTTGAAATACTTACAGTAGTTCATTCAAATTCATCCTGCTGCATCATTACTGTATATCCAACCATGTTTACTGTCTCTCTTCAGGACTTTGTGAATATTATAATTACTTTTTCACTTTGCATGCTTTTAGTATAGTTTGTTATTTGATTTTTAGCAAGTCAAATCGGATCTTCTCATCCTGAGCACTTCATTGTACTGTTAACTCTGTGTTAACCTGTATATGACAAATAAACACAAGTTGAACTTGATGGGGAGTTCCTCTCATCTCATTCTTGATGAACACTGACCATGGATAGCAGAACAGCTCAGTCATGTACACATCAGGAGGTAAGATGATGCAAACCTGAAAAAACAAAAAAGTGTTCATATTTACCTTCATAACGTAAAAAACCAAACAGAGAACTCTTTATGAGAGTTATGCTTTAAAATAAATAATTACATCTCAGGAAATAAAAGTTTAATTGAAGTGAAACAGTTCTGGTTTCATATTAAAGGAAACAGCAGAGAATATTTCAGAGGTGTAACAGCCCTGAAGTTACTAGGAGTTTACAAACATATTTACAGATTAGAAAACTGTTAAAATCTGAATATTATTTTAAAAGTATGTAGTTACAAACTTTTATCAAATCACTCATTACTCCAACACCAAATCTACAAGTGCAGGGTGTGGAGTCGAGTCATAATCGTGTTTCTTACTGAGCTGCAGCTGCTGTGTTCTCCTCCTCGCTGTCCTCTCTGCTGCTTCTTCCAAACCCACAGTCATGGAAGGGAGAATTATTCCACTGGAACAATGCAGGTACAGCTCATTTTTAACCACTGTTTGATGCTGGCTCTTGAATATTCTGAGGTTTAAAACGCCGGCTACAACCGAGTGTTAGCTTTAAGGCTAACTCGGTTAGCCACGAACTCTGGCATTAAAATATAAAAAACTAAGCGCTCTATTGTACCTGCTATTCACTGGACACAACGGCACACAACAAATCTCTCTTGTTGTACCAGTAGCTCGCAGATAATTTACCTTTTGTGTCTTTTACATGGTCTGGTTCTAGAAGCTACCGCTAACAACAACTGCTGTCGACCAGAACCGGAAGTGCAGCCTAGGGCCCGCATTTTAACGGAAGTACGTCACCACTACCCGTGGCATATACCCTATTGTGCTGAGATGAACTCAGGAAAAACAACGTGACGTCTTTTATACTGAAGTGGGTGGAGCCTCACCAGGGGTTGCTAGGTGAGTGGCTGGACTCAAGTTGGGGTGGGTTGTCCTACGGCTTGTGACATCACAAACGCCAGGATTTGAAAACGAGACATTAATATCCCTGAAAAATAAATATACTTAGAGTAAATATACCACTGGGTGCATTTTTTTGGTCCTAGGACTGTTTTTTAAAGAAGTACATACCCAAAGTTGAGTAAAAAAAAAATTTAAAAGTGAATTTTGCATATTAGGTCCCCTTAAGATGCGTTTGTAACACCGAATTGCCGTAAGTCGAGGCCGCCGTAGCTCGAGGACTACCTGTATTGTGAAAATGTTCAATATTGAAGACACCTGGTGCCACACTCTAATCAGCTGATTAACTCAAAACACCTGCAAAGGCCTTTAAATGGTCTCTCAGTCTAGTTCTGTAGGCTACACAATCATAGAGAAGACTGCTGACTTGACAGTTGTCCAAAAGACGACCATTGACATCTTGTACAAGGAGGGAAAGACACAAAAGGCCATAGCTAAAGAGGCTGGCTGTTCACAGAGCTCTGTGTCCAAGCATATAGAGAGGAGAAGGGAAGGAAAAGATGTGGTAGAAAAAAGTGTACTACACCTTGGAGAGGATGGTGAAACAAAACCCATTCCAAAATGTGGGGGAGATTCACAAAGAGTGGACTGCAGCTGGAGTCAGTGCTTCAAGAACCACCACGCACAGATGTATGCAAGACATGGGTTTCAGCTGTTGCATTCCTTGTGTCAAGCCACTCTTGAACAAGAAACAGTGTCAGAAGAGTCTCACCTGGGACTGCTGCAGAGTGGTCCAAAGTTATGTTCTCTGATGAAAGTAAATTTTACATTTCCTTTAGAAATCAAGGTCCCAGAGTCTGGAGGAAGAGAAGAGAGGCACAGAATCCACGTTGCTTGAGGTCCATTGTCAAGTTTCCACAGTCAGTGATGGTTTGGGGTGTCATGTCATCTGCTGGTGTTGGTCCACGTGTTTTCTAAGGTCCAATGTCAACACTGCCGTCTACCAGGAAGTTTTAGAGAATTTCATGCTGCTGACCAGCTTTATGGAGATGCAGATTTCATTTTCCAACAGGACTTGGCACCTGCACACAGTGCCAAAGCTACCAGTACCTGGTTTAAGGACCATGGTATCCCTGTTCTTAACTGGCCAGAAAACTCGCCTGAACTTAACACAAAAGAAAATCTATGGAGTATTGAGAAGAGGAAGATGTGATGCACCAGACCCAACAATTCAGAAGAGCTAAAGGTCACTATCAGAGCAACCTGGGCTCTCATAACACCTGAGCAGTGACACAGACTGACCGACTCCCTGCCACACTGCATTGCTGCAGTAATCCAGGCAAAAGGAGCCGCAACTAAGTATTGATGCTGTACACGGACATGAAAAGTATGAGCATGTTACATGCTCATACTTTTCATGTTCGTACTTTTCAGTTGGCCAACATTTCTAAAAATACTTTTTTAAATTGGTCTTAAGTAATATTCTAATTTTCTGAGTTACTGAATTTGGGGTTTTCATTAGTTGTCAGTCATAATCATCAACATTACAATAAATAAACATTTGAAATATATCAGTCTGTGTGTAACAAATGAATTTAATATACAAATTTCACTTTTTGAATGGAATTACTGAAATAAATCAACCTTTTCATAATATTCTAATTTTATGACCAGCACCTGCATTGCATATAGAATACATAACATGCACACCTGAAAACAAATAAAAACAAACAAAAACAAGAGTACGGTGTGTGAAACATCATACACCCGTTGACAAACTATTATACAGAAATATATAGCGAAGTATAACCTTTGACCTCAGAGCAGGGGTGATGAAAAGGGAAGTCCATCTACAGAGGAAGTTGGGGAGAGAACACGTCAGTGAAGTCCAAACTAAAGGGATAATTAAACGTTCCAACTCATCAAATAGAAATTTAAAGGGACAGGACTCAGATTTCCCTCCTGCTCCGTCCAGAGGAGCAGCCACAGGTGGAGAAACACGAAACTCACAGCCTGTGTGAACACGCGAGCTCGTTATCAGTTTGTTAAAAGTTTGTTCCATTAAATCCAGACTGCTGGCATCAGAGGGGGAGGAAGCTTCTGAGAGCTTCACAGAGCAGCCAAACGTCGTCTCTTTCTTGTTCCCTCCAACTTAAACTGGGGTACCCTCAAAGCTCGTCCTCATTTAGGCCGTTAAAAACGGAGAGCAGGAGTTCTGCGGGAAGACGAAACGCAGCAAAGAGAATGAAGAAGCGACTGCAGCGGAGGAGTGCCAACTCAGCTCTGCCGACGGCGTGCCGACGAGACGTGACTGTCATGGCAGGCCTCGCCGACTGACAGAGCCGTCACGCAGGAGAAGACGAGGAGGTGAAGTAAAGGAAATAGAGGAAAAGAGGAGCTACTTGTCTGACATGCTGCCTTTTTATTTTCAGGTACTTTTGTGGTGAGAGACGCTGGCAGTTTGAGGCCAGCGGAGCTGAAAACGCTCTTCGCTGCGAAGAACCTTCATGTGGCCGTCGCTGATTCTTCTTCTTCTTCTCTCATCGTTGTTTCTCGCTCACATGTAGGTTTGGGTTCAGGTGTTTTGCTCAAGCTAAAGCTACTACAGTATTTTCTGGACTATAGGTCGCACCTTTATATAAGTCGCTTTGTCCAATTATTGTCAATAAATTGGAAAAATCCATAAACAGGTTGCACCTTTATTAAAGTCGCATCTATTATGTGTCAGCGCGTTATTTGCCCTGCTGAAAATGACGACCACAGAAGCATGCACGGAAGGACTTTTCACAAGATTAACACGGTAAAAACAATTATTTGTCTGCTGAAAATTATAGCAAACATGTGTCTTAGCTTAACCGTTCCTTAATAAATTCACGTAATGGTCAAATCTGCTGAATTCAAAATTTTTCGCTTTGAAAAAGTACAAGGAAAAACAACTAAGCTAACCGCAACACATTTACGTCTATAAAACATCTAATTTTATCTCAAATAACTCCAACAGCTAACAGTTTGTAAATGTACATCTAGTGATTACTTTCTGTAAGTTTGATAAAAATCTGCTGTGTGGTTTATGAGCTATTTGCTCAAACGTACAAGAAAAAACCAACAAAGCTAACCGCAACACATTTACGTCAATAAAACATCGAATTTTATCTCAAACATCTCATAAAGCTAATCAGTTGTAAATATCCATCTAGTGATTACGTTCTGTAAGTTTGATCAAAATCTGTCCTGTGGTTTTGCTAACAAACACTGAGCTAACAGCGAAGTAGCTAGTTCATACCTCCAGAGCAGGAGGTCGGGCTGCGACAGACTGAGTCCGTCCAGAGGAGGCTCTCGTCGGACACATGAGGTGGGAACGGTTGGTGTACCCTAGCGGACAAAGGTGGTACTGCACCCCTAGCGGCCGAAAGTGGTACTGCACCATTTTTGCCAAAATGGAAAAACGGTCATATCTGAGCCAAAAATTGGTCTAAAAATATGGGGGAAAATCCGTAAACAAGTCTCACCTCTATAAGTCGCAGGACATGCAAATTAGGCAAAAAGGTGCGACTTTTAGTCCGGAAAATACGGTAACTTGAAGAACCTCCTGAGCAGAAAATGGTGAGGAAATCTGTTCAGACCAGATCTGGAGCGAGAACCAATGGGAGCACTTGACAGGACTTCTGCTCACTGGAACAGAGTTTA
>JBBPBX010003732.1:0-37868 GCA_038048925.1 Garcialebias charrua
AAGGACCTTCCCAGCTGTTTGTGCGGGCTGTGTCACACGGTGAGAGAAGCGGTGGCTGCCGCGGACCTGCAGTGTGAACTGTGGACTCGTTTACAGCGCTCGGATTCAAACAGAGCACATATGGAGGAATCTTTTAGCTCGGAACCTGACACGAATTCGGCGATTTGGACCCAGAAAACAGAACCTGGACTTAAAGACCGCAGTACAAAGAACACTGTGGGCTGACTGGAAAATAAAGCAACTTATCTAATCTGGCCTCTGGCCTTGGACTGTTGAAGGCTGTCTACAAATCTTCTCCTAGACTGGGAGCTGAAGGAACCCGCTGCCTCCTACCCCTCCCCCAGAGGTTTCTGTGTGCATTCTTGGTTTGAGCCGAGCTCTGAGACCAGCGAACTGTTTCTTATCTAGAATTGTTACACACAGACTGTTCCCTCCCGCCTGCCGTCATAAATGCATCTTGTCCTGTAACTAAATGTGCTTATTTGATATGGTTTTTACTGATTCACGCGGTGTCTTGAAGACAAAACGTGATTCATCTTTTTTTAATATCAACGCTGTAAACCCCGTGTCTTATCCTGTTTTCCTGCTTTTGACCTTCATCTGGGGACAGATTGGGCCTGGCCGCGCTATGAGTTATGAGTGTTGATAAACATATAACGTGTTGATAAACATGTCATGCTTTGTTCAGCTGCAGCTTGTTTGCACTCATTCTATCTCCTGGATGTCTGAAACTACATATTTACGTTGTACCGATGAAAATTGATGCAATGTTAATAAACCTTCTTGATTCTTGATTCTTGATTCTTGATTCTTGATTCTTATTACAATTCGTCATAAGGCTGTAACATAACAAAATGTGGAAAAAATTTAACTGAATACTTTCCGGATTAACTGTATTTACATTTTTCTCCTTGACAATTGAATAAGTAACAAGGCATGGCACAACAAGTGGCCAATATCAGCCAATTGATCAGTCTATCTCTACTTCATAGCCATAAATTTGGTGAGTTAATAAAGAAGGGTTAAAACGTGCACTTTAGAACTACTGTACTTACATTCTCCTCTAGTTCGTTATGGACCTTCCGGTGCACCTCTGCAATCTCCATCAAAACAACACCTACAAGAGATCAGTAACAACTTTTTATTTAACAAGTATTTTAGAAATTAAGAGCGTGCCACATTTTTATTCATCCTTTAAATGGATCAAAATGTGAAGATGAGTTGGTATTTTCTCCTTGGTGTTCCTCGCTGTTACGACTCTTTAACCAGCTAAGCTATCTGGCTACTGGTTGAAATTTTTTTTTTTTGCATAAAATGAAATCAGTGTTTAACTTTTTGTTTTTCTTCGCTGCATTATTTATGTAACACAGGCAACAGCAAGCATGTAAAAACCTGGAAGCACGGGTCTAACAAGAATAAAAACGTGCAGGGATCTAAACTATCACGCAAGAGCCATGAGACATCAGCAGTGAACTTTGAAAAATTCCTGTGTAACCTGTTTTTCCGTCAGGCCTTGCAATCTTATTACAGTCCATATTTTTCAGATGACTTATCGCCTTTCAGTGTTTAGGCAGCTGGTGATATTTAATCTCAATGAAACGTTCAGGTACTGTGCAGTCAGATACAGAACAATCTCCATTCACAGAGAAAGCAGCGTATGACATGAAACAATGGCACAGAGTCATACTGTAAACAAAGTGGACAGTCGTAGCTAAGCAGTTTATAGTGCTATCTCTGCCACAATGGGGTGAAATCTAGATTTAAGGTTCACTACAGGACACAATATTCTGGTGAGACCTGCAAAAACACATTCAGTTCTTTCCCTTGTTTATTAAACATCATATCTGGACACGTGACAGAATCTGTGATTAGACACAAAAAAGTAGTCTTGTGCACTTCAGCACAAAAAAAAGAAAAAAGGTGAGTTTTGGGCTGTAGCCCATGTCAGCATTCCCTAAATTCGACCAGACACCTGACTCTGAGTGTAATGACACGCTGATACAGAGCGGTACCCCTGTGATACAGCAGGGAGCATGCAGCTATAACAACATTGCCCTCTGAAGGTCACCAGAATGCACTGGTAAATGCTCCCTTTGTGTTTGAATGAGAGGGTGGCAGTGGATGTAGAGCGGCTTGTACAGCCTCAGCAACCAACAGCCCAGGATGGAAAGGGGGGCTGAGAAAGGCCAAGGAAGGGGGGATGTTAAAAGGAGCCATTGTACACCGGGTGGTTTCACCTTTGGGATGAACAAGGTGTGAAAAACCTACTTGAGGGAGAGTAAAGGCTACAGAAACTTATCAAAAGACGCAATAAGCTGTGAATGAAGAAAGGTGTAATAACAGAGTGCTGCTCCATGTCTCTCAGAAAATGTATGTGCTTCTCTTTTTTCCCCCCAAAACATACAGTACATTAACTTCAGCACCTTAAAGCACAGCGTCAACAAAGACATGAACAAAAGAAATTCTTTAACTTATCTCTTATCTCAGAATGCTCAAGTTGGTGATTTGTTCTCTTCGGAGTGTTTTAAGTGGCAAGACAATCTACTTTCCCTTCAAAAGTCACGCTCACATAATTTTTAAACGCATGTTGATACAAGTCGGAGACAAGATCTGGTAGAAAACTACACCAACTATGTATTACAATTTGGCCCAAGATACAGGATACAGACTTAATTGGATTTTCCATACCACCCATCCTGCTTGTCTTAAATTCCCACTAGACTAATACTATCTCAGTATCTCGATAGATAGAGACAGACAGACAGATAAATAGATTATTCCTCTATCTAGTTTGAAAGAAAAAACTGTCAGAGGTTTTAGTCACATTTTGTACATGTAATTAAGTGTTTTAAATTGTGATATTTTTTAAACTTGCGTTTTAATTTATGTCTTATTACCAGATATTTTGTTGTTAATATTTTAATACTGCTGTTATTGTTATTAAGACCTGCTGTATTTGTAATGGCTTGTTTGCACTTTGCACACTGCCCAGGACATCATTGCAGGAGATTAATAGTCTCAATGGATTTCTTTCTTGGTTCAAACTTAAGCTTTTGTCGCTGCAAAAGACAAAAGACAAGCGATAATGTTTGTGATAGTGTTTTGTGTTAATTGTCTGTGTATTTGTCTGTTGTGTTAGCAAGATTTTTCATGAACCATTGGACAGATGTGAATGAAAGCAATCACTGGATGCTCATCTACAACTGATCAATTTAGTGAGTTAACCCAAATTTAAGATGGCCCACAGCTTATTGACCTNTGAAGAACATGAGCCGAAGACAGATGAAGCTGCTGCAGAAAGTATGAAGAACATGAGCCGAAGACAGATGAAGCTGCTGCAGAAAGTATGAAGAACATGAGCCGAAGACAGATGAAGCTGCTGCAGAAAGTATGAAGAACATGAGCCGAAGACAGATGAAGCTGCTGCAGAAAGTATGAAGAACATGAGCCGAAGACAGATGAAGCTGCTGCAGAAAGTATGAAGAACATGAGCCGAAGACAGATGAAGCTGCTGCAGAAAGTATGAAGAACATGAGCCGAAGACAGATGAAGCTGCTGCAGAAAGTATGAAGAACATGAGCCGAAGACAGATGAAGCTGCTGCAGAAAGTATGAAGAACATGAGCCGAAGACAGATGAAGCTGCTGCAGAAAGTATGAAGAACATGAGCCGAAGACAGATGAAGCTGCTGCAGAAAGTATGAAGAACATGAGCCGAAGACAGATGAAGCTGCTGCAGAAAGTATGAAGAACATGAGCCGAAGACAGATGAAGCTGCTGCAGAAAGTATGAAGAACATGAGCCGAAGACAGATGAAGCTGCTGCAGAAAGTATGAAGAACATGAGCCGAAGACAGATGAAGCTGCTGCAGAAAGTATGAAGAACATGAGCCGAAGACAGATGAAGCTGCTGCAGAAAGTATGAAGAACATGAGCCGAAGACAGATGAAGCTGCTGCAGAAAGTATGAAGAACATGAGCCGAAGACAGATGAAGCTGCTGCAGAAAGTATGAAGAACATGAGCCGAAGACAGATGAAGCTGCTGCAGAAAGTATGAAGAACATGAGCCGAAGACAGATGAAGCTGCTGCAGAAAGTATGAAGAACATGAGCCGAAGACAGATGAAGCTGCTGCAGAAAGTATGAAGAACATGAGCCGAAGACAGATGAAGCTGCTGCAGAAAGTATGAAGAACATGAGCCGAAGACAGATGAAGCTGCTGCAGAAAGTATGAAGAACATGAGCCGAAGACAGATGAAGCTGCTGCAGAAAGTATGAAGAACATGAGCCGAAGACAGATGAAGCTGCTGCAGAAAGTATGAAGAACATGAGCCGAAGACAGATGAAGCTGCTGCAGAAAGTATGAAGAACATGAGCCGAAGACAGATGAAGCTGCTGCAGAAAGTATGAAGAACATGAGCCGAAGACAGATGAAGCTGCTGCAGAAAGTATGAAGAACATGAGCCGAAGACAGATGAAGCTGCTGCAGAAAGTATGAAGAACATGAGCCGAAGACAGATGAAGCTGCTGCAGAAAGTATGAAGAACATGAGCCGAAGATAGATGAAGCTGCTGCAGAAAGTATGAAGAACATGAGCCGAAGACAGATGAAGCTGCTGCAGAAAGTATGAAGAACATGAGCCGAAGACAGATGAAGCTGCTGCAGAAAGTATGAAGAACATGAGCCGAAGACAGATGAAGCTGCTGCAGAAAGTATGAAGAACATGAGCCGAAGATAGATGAAGCTGCTGCAGAAAGTATGATGTAGCATATATGATGTAAATGCTAAAGATCAGACAAAGTGGTGATCACTTAAAAGTATTAGTAGCAGGCCAGTTATCAGAAGGTTCTAATGTTCGCCTCATGAAGGGTCATGGTTGCATTTGTATTTAAGAACACAAGGACAGAAAATCAGTGCATAAGGTGCTTTGTATTAAATATGATACAGTATTTACAATATGTACAAAAACAAAACAAAAACAACTGTCATCAATGTCATCAATCCATTCATTGTACCAATAAACAAAATATTTCAATAGATGAACAGATCTCCCAAATTATCCAGACTAAATCCAAATGCTTGTATTAATCCCACAGTTCATGAAATACCAAGGCCAGGGCAATAGTCCAGATAAGATTGAGGGGTTTAAATGTAGTCAATGAAGACCAAATAAATGTTCAGGAGCCTTTAACGCTTGTAAAGGTTTTTGGGTGTGTGTGTAGGGAGCAGGCCACAGCATCTCCTACCGCACAAGACAACTCAGGTTCTGGCTCCGGGTTCTTTGGGCCTGAAGCCTAGTGGTAGCTCGCCATCATGGGAAACCTGGCCTCCATCATAGGAAATCTGGCCTCCCTCATAGAAACCTGGCCTGTACAACAGGATCAAGTTAACATCATTTTCTAGTATTAATATCAAAATCACTATCAATACCATACCATAAATAGTTTTACAAATACATAGGATTAATGTATTGATGATCTACATGTACATGATTTACTTTTCTAAATTGTTTATCATAATATAAATACACAATTTCTAAATAGAGTACTCTTCACATTCATAGTCACTGTATGATTAAATGTTAAAGATGGCACAAAAGTACAACATAACCATTTAATCCATTAAATAGCGTTTGACCATTTATATTTAAAGGCCATAAGCCAACAAACAATTGGGATTTGCTTTAGCATGCTAATGCCAGCATTGGCATGCTACAAACAATATAAACACTCACCAGTTTGCTTGTTTCTGGTCTTTTAAGCACAAAACAGCAGTTTCTCACTGCTTAGAGACATCTAAAAGCTGAGAAGCATACCAGTAAGTATATGACAGTCCAAAAATAAATTCATCTAAAATTGTTTAATGCCCACCTGCAGCAGCTCTGAACTTCCTCAGTCACACACACCTGCTCTCCCAAATGATGGGAGGAGCCATGTTTTTCTATGAAACTCAAATCTCACAAAATCTCATGAGATTTCACACTTAGTCCCAAAACAGTGGACAAGGTGAAAGCATAAAATTGAGGAAATACAAAAACCAAAATGGACTGGGTTACACCCTCCCCGCTTTAATTCGTGCACGTCCCCGTTGCAGGAGAATTATTGGACTTTACCAGTTCTGAACATCTGCTGCAGGGACGATGGTTTAAAGCCTGAGTATAGGCATCAGATAAGCCCTGAAACAAGGTTTGAACAACAGAAATTAATGGGTTACCCAATACAGAGTATTGCAGTCGACTTGGCTGGTGACGCTGCCGGGTAGATTGTCTGAGGGCTATCTCAGCCTCAGCATCATTAGATGCAGTGGCAGAACCATTATATGTCAGATCCAATGATGACTCAGATTGTTCAGGGCCAAGACTTTCACCCTCAGCCTCCACAGATACTGTGGCTTCATGTAAGTCTTCAGTCATGTCAGTAAATATGTTTTCTTCCACAGGCAGTTCCATAGATTCAGAAGGGTAAACTGTAGTGTTTTCCTCCATCTTTGGCACTTTTGTTAGTTCCCCTGCCTTGTCGACAGATGTGAGCACCTCTTCATTGGACAGTGGCAAGGACTCCTTAGCTGTAGGTATTACATATGCAGGGGCTGTTACTGAACCTGATAATGAAGGATCAGCATCAACAGTGTCACTTGGGACTGATGACCTAGTTAATCTCACTGCATCACTGGACTCAACCAAGAGTTCAGGTTGGATGGTTCTTTCAAAGCATTCTGGAACATCTGAATCAGAATCCTCTTCTCCTTCCAGAGCAAAATCAGAGTGATTCTGAGTTTGGCTACGAGTCTTTGGTCTATTGTTAGGAGCAGGTACAGGTAAGTCTACTGTACTGGCTGAGAGGAACCCACAGGGTAGCAGTAGGTCTCGATGGAGTGTGCGAGTTGGTCCATCCCTAGTCTCAGGTTTTACAGTATAGACAGGAAGATCACCTGCACGCTTGACAACAACATACACCTCTTGCTCCCACCTATCTGCCAGTTTGTGCTTTCCACGTAATCTAACATTACGAACAAGCACTCTGTCTCCAACCTCCAGAGCACAGGGTGTCACTCGCTTATCAAAGCGGCTTTTATTCTTTTTGGCAGACTTGACAGCACTCTGTGTGGCTAATCTATAGCTTTCCTCAAGCCGAGATCTGAGGTTTTTAACATACTCTGAGTGGGAGGAAGATGGAGGTTCTCTAACTGGTAATCCAAAAGCTAAGTCAATAGGGAGCCGTGGGGATCTACCAAACAGGAGTTCATAGGGTGTAAACCCTGTGACCTCATTTCTTGTACAATTGTAGGCATGTACAAGGGGTTTCACGTACTCTCGCCACATAGACTTTTGCTTGGCTTCCAGTGTTCCTAACATATTTAGCAGGGTTCGGTTAAAGCGCTCGACTGGGTTCCCCCTTGGATGATAGGGGGTAGTTCGAGTCTTCTTAATTCCAACCAGCTCACAGAGTTCTTTGATTAATTTTGATTCAAAGTCTGGCCCTTGGTCAGAATGTAAGCGCTCTGGAATGCCATAATGGACCATAAAGTCATTCCAGAGACACTTGGCAACAGTTTTTGCCTTCTGGTTGGGAGTTGGTATGGCCACAGCAAATTTTGTAAAGTGATCAGTGAGTACAAGAATGTCTTTGGTATTGGCACTATCTGGCTCAATGGATAAAAAGTCCATGCACAGTAGTTCAAGAGGATGACTGGTCTTTATGTTGACCAGTGGGGCTGCTTTTTCAACCAAAGCCTTACGCCTAACACAACGTTCACATGTTTTAATGGTTCGGTCCACATCAGCTGCCATCTTTGGCCAAAAGAACCTTTGGCGTACCAGATCGAGTGTACGTTCTATACCCATATGCCCCATATCTTGATGGAGGGCTTTAAGGACTGTAGAACGTAGGTTTGGAGGAAGAACTAGTTGGAAAATGAATTTGTCATCTTCCTGCCTTCTCCTATATAACACACCGTCCTCCAACACCAGCTTGCTCCATTCTCGCAGCAACAAGGGCAGCTCTGGCAATTCCTCTCGAGCTGTGTGGGGAACCTTTTCACCTGTCTCAAGCTGATAAACTACCTCGCGGATAGCAGGATCAGCTTGCTGTTCTGCTTTTAAATCATCATGTGATAGAGATGGAATAACTGGCAAGCCGTACGAGTCCTCATTGACATAAGTGTCTGGAATGACCTTGATGCTGGCTGATAAGGACTCAACCATGGTGATAGAATATAATGAGTCTGACTGGAGGTGTGTTCTCACTAGACAACTCTGACAAATGGCATCCACAATGTCAGAAGAAATCTCCTTAGCATTGCCAGGTTCACACAATTGCTTTGTGAGTTGGTGAACTAGTTCCCACTCTTTGCATGGAAGATCTTTTTCTGAAGCTTCCCCATGAGAGCGCCTTAACAGGGCATCAGCATCTAAATTTTGTCTTCCAGCATGATACTGCATATTGAATGAGTATGTAGAAAGTGTGGCCAACCATCGGTGACTGGTGGCATCAAGCTTTGCTGATGTCAGGACATATGTGAGTGGATTGCTATCTGTATGCTGGTGAAGATCAGGGTATAATAGAAGATATAATAGAATATAAGGGATATAATAGAAGATCAGGGTATAATCAGGTTCAATAGATCACCCTATTGAACGCCTTTTTTTGATTGCTATCTGTAATGACAGTGAAGCTGGCACCATACAGATAATCATGAAACTTCTCTGTCACACTCCATTTCAAGGCCAGAAACTCAAGCTTATGGGCTGGATATCTTGACTCACTCTGAGACAAGCCTCGGCTGGCATAGGCAATTACTCTAAGCTTGCCTTCCTGCTCCTGGTATAACACGGCTCCCAGCCCTATTGTGCTTGCATCTGTGTGGAGAATATAAGGTAACTTAGGGTTGGCAAATCCGAGTATAGGAGCAGAGGTCAACTTCTCAATTACTGTATTAAAAGCAATTTGGCAATCAGTGGTCCACCTTTCACCAAAGGACTGTTTGGGATCAAGGTACTTAAGACCATTAGTCTTGGTGGACTGACGAACTGGTGCATAGCCACGTGTGAGGAGGTTTAGCGGTTTGACAAGGGTGGCATAGTCCTTAATAAACCGCCTATAGTAACCAGCGAATCCCAGAAAAGATCTTAGCTCTTTAAGGTTTCGGGGAACTGGCCAGGATTTTAATGCAGAAATCTTCTCTGGGTCAGTTTCTACCCCCTTTTCAGACACAACATGGCCCAAATACCGCACACTGGTCTGGAAGAACTTACATTTTTCAGGGGACAACTTTAAACCAAACTCTTTTAGTCTGGTTAGTACTTGCATTAACCTTCTCTCATGTTCCTCAAGAGAGTCGGAGAAGACAATAAGGTCGTCAATGAACACAAGTACTTTATTAAGATGCAAGTCTCCCATACACTTCTCCATCAATCTTTGAAAGGTACTCGGGGCATTGGTTACCCCCTGTGGCATCCGATTCCACTCCCAAAAACCAAGAGGTGTGACAAATGCAGTTTTTGGCTTATCGTCTTCGTTCATCTCTATCTGGTAAAAACCAGATTTCAAATCCAACACTGTAAACCATTTGGACCCAGTTAAGGCCGAAAAGGATTCTTCCAAGTTTGGAAGTGCATACGCATCCTTAACTGTTTGTAGGTTTAACTTTCTATAATCAATACACAGCCTTACATCACCATTCGGCTTACGGACAACCACGATTGGAGAAGAGAACGGTGATTCAGACTCTCTTATAACCCCTGATTCAAGCAGGTCCTGCAGGTGTTTACGAACAGCTTCAAGATCTTGGGGATGGATAGGACGTGCTCGATGCTTGAATGGTGTCTCATCGTTGAGCTTAATGTGATGTTTCACTTTATTTGTACAGCCGAAGTCCGTTTCATGATGGGAAAATACTTCAGGCATGTTGTTCAATGTTGTTGTTATGCGCTCCTTCCATTCTGGTGAAATAGGAGAATCACCAAAATTGAACTCCAAACTAGTTTTCTTATGAGGCTTTGCTGTAGAGGCAACCACTTGTTGTGAGGTAGATATTTCACAAATGTCAGCAATAACAGACAAAGGTAGAATCCAAGTGTCTTGCTCTGATTCATTTTTGATGACTACAGGGACTTTACATGGCATGTGATGTGGAAGGGTGATCAAGCAACGCTGCACACATAGTCCTCCAGGAAGAGCTATAGACGGGTGTTCAATGATGGCCCATCTAACTCTAGACTGGGTGTCAATTTTGGCAGAACCTTCCAGGACCATTGTTTTCCCTGCTGGGATGAGGAATGGAGTTTGGCTCATTAGTCGCACAACCTCTGCACTTCCCATCTGGCTTTTCTTGTGACGCAGTTCCAGAAGTTTCATCACTGCTTTATAGCCATAAGCTTGGGGCTGAAAGGTGGAAAACTCACTGTCAATGTATTGAGCATACAATATCTCCAATGTGTTCATTCCAATAAGCACAGGTGATGTACTCTCTGGACGGACATCTGGAACAACTAAAGCAAGTGTTGAAACCTCAAAATCTGTTCCTAAAAAGTCTTTAGGGAAAGTCAACTGGAGTTCAACATAGCCCAGATAAGGCACAGATTGTCCTGCAGCCCCTTCCACTTCAAGCAGGTTGTTCAATGGCTTCACAGGTTGGTCAGAAAGGTTGTCGTTATAAAAAGAAACAGGAATGGTGGTCACCTGTGAGCCTGTGTCCAGTAGACAGTTACAGTTGGATCCAGAAATGTTCAGGATGGCAGAACATTTTGAGCCAATGAGCCCCTTTGGTATTTGGTCTGGAACTCTCTTTTCTATTAACTGTTCTGCACACCGAGTGACTTTTTTTCTATTCCTGGGACAAATTTGATCCATGGTGCCTGTTTGTCCCTCAAAAGGCACCGGACTTAGTTTAAATTATTTTGACGAAAGGAGGTTTGTTGCTTCTGGGCATGCTGCTTTTTCTTCTTGGTAACAAGGGTTAGATTGGGTTCGTTCTGGCACTGTGGTCTCATGTGACCATCTTCACCACATCTGAAGCAGTAGCCTGGTTTGGGCTGAGATGTGGTTCTGCGCGATGATGCCAAAAATTTATCAGGTTTTCCAGGGTGCTGCCTGAAAGTCTGAGTCTTGTGGTGAGAGGTGTTAGGCTGGTGAGCAGTCAGTAAGGCTAGCTGTTGCTGGACGTCAGCTAGCTGTTGGGCCAGTCTCTCCGTGGTGCTGGTCAGGGCAGCTAAAGTTCCCTTTTCTTCACCATTACTATGGGCAAACTGAGAATGGGTCGTAGCTTTCTGCTTTGTAGACCCCAGGTGCTGTTTCATGCGCAGGGCTTTTGCTGCTTCCTGGTCTTCTTCTGTACGTAAAAGGAGCAACAGTTCAGCAAAGTTAGGTGGCTTTACTTTTTTCTGTTTCAATTGAAGCTCTGCGATTAAGTTGTCGTCCCAGCACCCACGACAGAACTGTTGTAATAATTGACGGTTGACGTCAGCCTCTGCCACACCCCCTCTTTTCATTGCAGAATTCAGTGTAACTTGGAGCCGTTGAAGGTAGGCCGATGGTTTTTCTCCGACATCTTGGAAAGTATCCATAAATTTAGCAAACAGTTCATCACCATCCTGCACTGTTGCATATGCAGAATCAAGTGTCTCCAAGTACACAGTGGGCAGTGTGTCAGGACTTAGGTGCTTGACTATATCACCAGCTGGAGGCAAGAGACTGTCCACTATCCTTCTCGAACGCTGTAGATCAGACACAGCCGGGTCCTTCAATAACAATTCCACTCCAGACCTCCATGTTTCAAAGTCTGCTTCATGATTTGGTCTGGGTGCACGTCCTGAAAACATTCTGAGCCGTTGATGATGTGTAGAACTGTCTTCATTCTTTACAATGTGCTCCACGACATAGCGCTGGACCTCGGGTGGATGGAGATTTATGCTGGCAGTGGATTGTCTTGGTGTTGGCTGTGAAGTGGAACTAGAACTAGATTGTTGCTGTGGTTCACTACCTGAAATTGGGACAGTGGTTAGTGGAACTGACCAACTTGTGACTGATGGTGGGACAGGTGATGGGTTGCTCATTGATGGTACTGGTGGGGACATAACAGCCTCACTATCAGTGGGTTGCTCTTTCACCAGAACAGCAGGTTTGAGTGCAGAAATAGAGAGACCAATCTGAGTCATCATTGCTGTTAGTACTTCACCATAATCCAAACCAGTCAGTTTAGCCAAGTTCTGCAGATCAGATAGACATGATGAGGTTCTGCTTTGCACAGCACGTGTAGTGCAGACAGTAGGTAAATCAGAAATACAAAAAGAACCAGTGTGATCTTCTAATTCAAAAGTGTATGGTAACTCAGGCCGTAACATTTCTAAAGCGGCACTGGAACAAAATTCGACCACTAGTGACTCATGAAATTCAGAGTCAGGTTCAGAAATTATTTCAAATCTATTAATTTTGCCATACTGTTTTAAAAAGTCAAAAACTTCATCCTTACTGTCACTTACTGATATGCCCTCTACCAAGACAGCATTTGGGATTTTAATACCACATTGCAAAAACACATCCATTATGCAAGATAGCCAAATGAACCAAAAATACAGATTAAACAACCAAATAACCCTCCTGGCTAGCTCGCCATAAAATATTGTAGCATATATGATGTAAATGCTAAAGATCAGACAAAGTGGTGATCACTCAAAAGTATTAGTAGCAGGCCAGTTATCAGAAGGTTCTAATGTTCGCCTCATGAAGGGTCATGGTTGCATTTGTATTTAAGAACACAAGGACAGAAAATCAGTGCATAAGGTGCTTTGTATTAAATATGATACAGTATTTACAATATGTACAAAAACAAAACAAAAACAACTGTCATCAATGTCATCAATCCATTCATTATACCAATAAACATGTTTCACCAGATGAACAGATCTCCCAAATTATCTAGACTAAATCCAAATGCTTGTATTAATCCCACAGTTCATGAAATACCAAGGCCAGGGCAATAGTCCAGATAAGATTGAGGGGTTTAAATGTAGTCAATGAAGACCAAATAAATGTTCAGGAGCCTTTAGCGCTTGTAAAGGTTTTTGGGTGTGTGTGTAGGGAGCAGGCCACAGCATCTCCTACCGCACAAGACAACTCAGGTTCTGGCTCCGGGTTCTTTGGGCCTGAAGCCTAGTGGTAGCTCGCCATCATGGGAAACCTGGCCTCCATCATAGGAAATCTGGCCTCCCTCATAGAAACCTGGCCTGTACAACAGGATCAAGTTAACATCATTTTCTAGTATTAATATCAAAATCACTATCAATACCATACCATAAATAGTTTTACAAATACATAGGATAAATGTATTGATGATCTACATGTACATGATTTACTTTTCTAAATTGTTTATCATAATATAAATACACAAACAATTTCTAAATAGAGTACTCTTCACATTCATAGTCACTGTATGATTAAATGTTAAAGATGGCACAAAAGTACAACATAACCATTTAATCCAGTGGTCCCCAAACTACGGCCCGCGGGCCGCATCCGGCCCGCCCCCACATTTGGTCCGGCCCCCAGAACAATAGTAAAAAAAAAAAAAAAAAAAAAAATTTTTTTTTTTTTTTTTTTTTACAAATGAATACATGTACAGTACTGTACGGTCACCAAGTACTTAGCATATCCTAACACAGTTTTTAAAGATGAAGGAGTAAGTTGAATTGTCTCCCTTTCACATAAATATTATTTTCACACAGAGTGGGAGGAGGAGTATTTTTTTGTTTATTCTAATTCAAAGTCTATTTGCCTCATCTGTAATTCGAGTATCACCTGGCGTGGATGGAGAGTTCTGGAGTCTGCTCTCAGAAGAAAAGTATCCTTACATCCGAAGATGTGCTTTGAACTTAACAGCACTTTTTGGATCTACCTACCTGTGTGAGTCTGCTTTTTCACACATGAAAATCATCAAGTCCAAAAACAGATCCACAATGACTGATGATCATCTGGAGACCTGCCTGCGCCTCCCAACCACCTCATACTGCCCCGCGCCTCCTCCTCTCAGTGTCAGAAGTGCCACTAAGGTAGAGACACATTTATTTTATACAGCTTGCACCAGATGACACCATCCTGCTGCACAGAGCAGCTGCCTAGTTTTGATATTTAGGTTTTATTGAGGTTTGAAATAGTTGTTGGAGATTTGTAAATCTGCACCTTTGTAAGTCACTTTTTGTAAATAGTTAGTGTAAATGAGGGAGTTTTATATTGTTCAGTTCATTGTTTATTCGTTTCTTTAAAAAATATGGTGTGCTTTTCAAATATTGCGTCATTTTACTTTGATAAAATACTTTAATTAAATAAAACTAGCAACACATTACGTTCTGTTTTATTTACTTTAAAGAAGTGAGGAGTAGGGAGATGAAAAATTTTGTTTTTTGATACTGAGACTGGACGAGTAGCTCTCGGCAAACTGCCGACTTCAAAAGTAACTCTTGGTTCAAAAAAGGTTGGGCACCCCTGATTTAGGCACTCCTGCAATCGTCACACTTTTTCCTGTTAAAAACTGACTCCGGCCCCCCACCAGCGAAGGGAAAAGTTATGTGGCCCTCACAGGAAAAAGTTTGGGGACCACTGATTTAATCCATTAAATAGCATTTGACCATTTATATTTAAAGGCCATAAGCCAACAAACAATTGCTTTAGCATGCTAATGCCAGCATTGGCATGCTACAAACAATATAAACACTCACCAGTTTGCTTGTTTCTGGTCTTTTAAGCACAAAACAGCAGTTTCTCACTGCTTAGAGACATCTAAAAGCTGAGAAGCATACCAGTAAGTATATGACAGTCCAAAAATAAATTCATCTAAAATTGTTTAATGCCCACCTGCAGCAGCTCTGAACTTCCTCAGTCACACACACCTGCTCTCCCAAATGATGGGAGGAGCCATGTTTTTCTATGAAACTCAAATCTCACAAAATCTCATGAGATTTCACACTTAGTCCCAAAACAGTGGACAAGGTGAAAGCATAAAATTGAGGAAATACAAAAACCAAAATGGACTGGGTTACACATAGTCAAAGAGTCTTTATGGTCATTTGCACCGCATGTGGTACATGTGATGAAAATGAGATAATGTACACAGGGTCCCAGTTACATCCAACAACAAATGCAAGAGAAAAACAGTAATAACATCTAGGATTAACTAAGAAAAACATCAACTAGTAATACACTAAGCCCTAATGTAATAGAAAAACATCATAATAAACAGTAGCACGAACACGAGTCTGTATGAGCAGATGGTCACAGATGAACACAGCAACAAGAAACCAGATCAGCATCAGCATGATGTGATATTTTGCAGTGTTTATTCTTATTGATTATTTATTCATGAGTCTAACAGCCTCAGGGTAGAAGCTGACATCAAGGAGTTGTAGAATTCTGTGGAAACCATGTGAGAGGGTAGAGAGTTAGGAGATGAGACAGAACGGTGGAGGAGAGAGAACAATGTCTTTGAATTACCAACATTAGAACTGATGATGTCAGAAAAGTAGCTGGATTTGGCTTGAGAAATAATGTAATGTAATTGTAATGGATGAGGTGGTTTGCATAAAGTTCCTTGTGAATTTTGAGACCGGATTTTTTATAAAGATGCTTTAGCCGCCGACCTTTGGTTTTCAGGGAGCGGAGTACTGGAGTGAACCAGGATGCAGAGTTGGAGAATGAAACAGTCTGGGTTTTCAGAGGAGCAACAGAGTTAAGGATGTTGGTGAGGCTTGTGTTGTATAATGTGACAAGATCATCTGGGTTTGAGGAGTTGAAAGTGGAGAGGGTATTGTTAATATGAGATAGGAGAATGTCATGGTTGATATTCTTGATATTACGGAAGGAAAGAGTGCGTTGAGGTTTATCTGAGGAAAATTTAAGATTAACATTGAATGAAATCATCAGGTGATCAGTAAATGGAAGTTTATCAGAAGAACAGTTAAGAGGAGAAAGTCCGGTGCAGCAGAGTAAGTCCAGTGTATGGCCCATCTTGTGTGTTGGAAAGTTGATGAATTGTTGAAAGCCGTAGCTCTCCAGGTAGGGTGTGAAGGCTCTGGAGAGGGAGTTGTTTTCTTTATCTAAATGAATGTTGAAATTGCCCAGCTGGATGACATTGGGTAAAAGAGCAGTTAAATGAGCCATTAGTCCAGCAAAGTCATTCATGAAGGAGCTGTTCACTTTTGGAGGGTGGTAGATTGTGGCCACAACGGTTGGAATGGAGCCACCTAGGAGGTACACAGTGTACTCAAAGGAGGAGGAGAGGTGTGTGTGAACCAGAGTGACCTTCCAGTTCTCGCGGTGAAATATTGCGAGACCTCCACCTCTACCTGAGGCTTGGGCCTTGGCGATACAAACAAAGCCCGGTGGAGTGGACTCATTCAGATGAAAAAGTCGTTTTGTTGTTGCCACGTTTCTGTTAAACAGAAGATATCCAGTTTTTGGTCGGATATTATATCGTGAATAAGCTAACCTTTGCCCATGAGGGAGCAAACGTTCAGAAGTCCAAACTTTACAGAGGAGACGGAAGTAGTGACCAAAGTGCTAGCCGACCAAGATAGGCTGGCTAGCATGCTGCTGCTGTTAGCGGTCCGAGCATTGCGGCGTGAAGAATGGTAAGAGTCAGACCAGATGGGGGTTATGGGATGAACCTTGTCAGCGTTGAGTCAACGGCGCGAGCCCCGGTGGATGTATCTCCGACGAGGATAGAAGGCAATTTCCTCAAGAGGGAGCACCGGCGGCATGGCCGGTAGGAAACGAAGATGAAGGAGATCCACGGCTGAATAATGGAGCAGGCCAGACGCTGGGTGGTGGTGGATGAGAAGCAACAGAGTCCAGACGAGAGCAGGCAGCAAGTAAATCTAAGTAAGATCCATGTTTGTTGATGAATAGAAATGCTCAGGCAAGGATCGGTGAACGAACAGCAGAAAGTAGTGAATAAAAGACAAAACAAGAAAAAAGTACGAGGAGCAACTACAGCTAGATGCACACGCGTTGACTCCCGGAAGCATCATATAACCCCAGCCCTATGGGTACGCCATGGATCTTCAATGTGGTTCAACTGACAATGCAAGGAACCCAAATCACATTCAAATGGGGCCCAAATTTTGCAGAGCCACACCTCACAGGATACTGTGAAATCTCCATAGGAACGCTGCAGGTCTGGACCACAAGCCAGACCCTGAAAGTAAAGATCAACCAAAGAATGGCAGATCCAAAGCGGGTAGTGATTGAAAATACCTGCCTGCCCCTGCAAATGTTGCATGATCGAATTTGGTCGCCTGTCAAGAAGTGGAGTCCACACCCCGCACGAGCGTCAGACAGGATAAAATGGTCTTATAGAGGACATCCGTTGGTCTGTATAATTACAGCATTGATGGAAGTAGGTGGACGCTACGAGGAGTACAAGGCTCAGATAATGGAACAAGCCAACCAGGTAATAGGGGAACAGTTAGTAAGATTATGCGAAGGGGGTTAACTGATCGTCGAAAACCCACTAGACCCCGGGGAGGGCCTAGCACCTGAACCAGCCAACTGGGCTGTCCAGCAGTGGAAGTGGGTGTAGTGAGGATTGCGATCCGACTTGCACCACCCATCACCCCTCAGCGTCAAACTCTACAAGGGACGGGTGTCAAACAGAGACCCAGAAGAGACAAAACGCAAAATCCTGATGTGCCTGGCCTATGCTAGGAAAAAGTGCTCGATAAAGACATGTCTAATCTTACCAGCATGGAGCACATAAAGAAGGAAGACATTGTATCCTTAAAGTGCATCGGCATTGCTGTACATAACATGGTAATCCATCTATCATCCATCCATTTTCTTCCGCTTATCCGTGGTCCGGTCGCGGGGGTAGTAGCCTAAGTAAGGAGGCCCAGACTTCCCTCTCCCCAGCCACTTGGGCCAGCTCCTCCGGGGGAATCTCAAGGCATTCCTAGGCCAGCTGAGAAACATAGTCCCTCCATCGTGTCCTAGGTCTTCCCCTGGGTCTCCTCCCGGTGGGACGAGCCCGGAACAACTCACCAGGGAGGTATCCAGGAGGCTTTCTAACCAGATACCTGAGCCACCTCAACTGGCTCCTCTCGATGTGGAGAAGCCAAGGCTCTACTCTGAGTTCCTCCCGGATGACCGAGCTTCTCACCCTATCTCTAAGGGAGAGCCCAGACACCCTGCGGAGAAAACTCATTTCAGCCGCTTGTATCCGAGATGATAAATGGTAAATGGAGCTTATTTATATAGCGCTTTCCAGCCCTCTGTGAGGAGACCCAAAGCTCTTTACAATATCAACCATCCACACATTCATACACACATTCAAACACCAGTAGCGGCAGACTGCCATGCAAGGCGCTATCCAGTCCTACCGGGAGCAACTTGGGGTTAAGTGTCTTGCCCAGGGACACAACAACATATGGTGTAGGGAACCGGGATTCGAACCTCCAACCTTCCGATCGGGGGACAACTGCCATCACCACTACGCCACGGCCGTCCCTTCACTGCGGACCTTGCACCTATCTGCCTATCGATCTCACGCTCCAGTTTTCCCTCAATTGTGAACAAGACCCCTAGATACTTAAACTCCTCCACTTGGGACAGGACCTCCTCCCCGACCCAGAGAGGGCACTCTACCCTTTTCCGGCTCAAGACCATGGCCTCGGATTTGGAGGAACTGATCCTCATCCCGACCATATCACATTGGACTGCAAACCGCTCCAGTGAAAGCTGTAGATCACGACCCGATGACACCAATAGGACCACATCATCTGTAAAAAACAGAGAAGCAAATCCTAAGGTCACCAAAATGGATCCCGTCAATGCCTTGGCTGTGCCTAGAAATTCTGTCCATAAAAGTTATGAACAGAATCGGTGACAAAGGGCAACCTTGGAGGAGTCTAACTCTCATTGGAAACGAGCCTGACTTACTACCGGCAATGTGGACCAAGCTCTGACACCGGTCGTACAAGGGCCTAACAGCCCGTATCAAAGGGCCTGGTACCCCATACTCCTGGAGTACCTCCCACAGGGTCCCCCGAGGGACAAGGTCGATTGTCTTCTCCACGTCCACAAAGCACATGTAAACTGGTTGGGCAAACTCCCATGTACCCTCCAGGACCTTGCGGAGGGTGTAGAGCTGGTCCAGTGTTCCACGACCAGGACGAAAACCACATTGCTCCTCCTGAATCCAAGGTTCGACTATCCGACGGCCCCTCCTCTCCAGAACCCCTGAATAGACCTTACCAGGGAGGCTTAAGTGTGTTATCCGCCTATAGTTGAAACACACTCTACGGTCCCCCTTTTTGAATAGTAGAACCACCACCCCAGTCCGCCAATCCACGGGAACTGCCCTTGATGTCAACATAATATTGTAGAGTAGCGTAAGCTAACACAACCCCACAACATCCAGAGACCTAAGGAACTCTGGGCGAATCTCATCCATCCCTGGAGCCCTGCCACCGCAAAGCTTTCTAACTACCTCGGCGACCTCAGCACCAGAGATTGGAGAGCCCGGCACAAAGTCCCCAGGCTCCGCTTCCTCAGTAAAAGATGTGCCAGTGTGATTGAGGAGGTCTTTGAAGTACTCTGCCCACCGATTCAAAACATCCCAAGTTGAAGTCATTAGCACGAGAATTGTCTCCAAGCCGTACGGAAGTAATCCTCCATGGTCTCTCCGAACTCCTCCCACGTCCGAGTTTTTGCCTTAGCAACCATTTGAGCTACATGCCGTTTGGACTGCCGGTACCCATCAGCTGCTTCCAAGGTCCCAAAGGCCAAAAAGGCCCAATAGGACACCTTCTTCAACCTGACAGCATCCCTCACCGCCAGTGTCCACCACCAGGTTCAAGGTTTGCCACCACGACAGGTACCAACAACCTTGCGGCCACAGCTCCGATAAGCCGTCTCAACAATAGAGGCGAGGAAAATGGCCCACTCGGACTCAATGTCCCCCGCCTCCCTCGGAAAGTGTTCAAAGCTCTACCGGAGGTGGGAGTTAAAGCTCTGTCTTACGTGAGACTCTACCAGACGTTCCCAACAGAAACTCACAATACGTTTGGGTCTGCCAGGTCTGACCAGCATCCTCCCCCACCATGAGAGCCAACTCACCACCAGGTAGTGGTCAATTGACAGCTCCGCCCTTCTCTTCACCTGAGTGTCCAAGACATGCGGCAGCAGATCAGATGAGATGACAACAAAGTCGATCATCGAACTGTGTCCTGTTGCCAAGAGCACATATGGGTACCTTTAAGCCTGAACATGGTGTTTGTTATGGACAATCCATGACGAGCACAGAAGTCCAATAACAGAACACCACTTGGGTTCAGATCAGGGGGCCGTTCCTCCCACCACACCCCTCTAGGTCTCACTGTCACTGCCCACATGAGCATTGAAGTCCCCCAGTAGAACAAGGGAGTCCCCAAGAGGCGCACTCTCCAATACCTCCTCAAAGGACTCCAAAAACGGTGGGTAATCTGAGCTGCCGTTTCATGCATAGGCACAAACAACAGTCAGGACCCGTCCCCCACACTTAGGCAGAGGGAGGCTACCCTCTCGTTCACCGAGGTAAACCCCAATGTACAGGCACCAAGATGGGGGGCAACGAGTATGCCCACTCTTGCTCAGCGCCTATCATCAGGGACAACTCCAGAATGGAAGAGTGTCCAACACCTCTCAAGGAAACTGGTTCTAAAGCCAGAGCCATGCTTTGAGGTGAGTCCAACTAATTCTAGCCGGAACCTCTCAACCTCATTCACTAGCTCAGGCTCTTTCCCCACCAGAGAGGTGACGTTCCACATCCCAATAGCCAACTTCTGTAGCCAAGGATCATTCATTCATTCATTCAACCTTTATTTAAACAGATAANATCAAAGGGCCTGGTACCCCATACTCCTGGAGTACCTCCCACAGGGTCCCCCGAGGGACAAGGTCGATTGTCTTCTCCACGTCCACAAAGCACATGTAAACTGGTTGGGCAAACTCCCATGTACCCTCCAGGACCTTGCAGAGGGTGTAGAGCTGGTCCAGTGTTCCACGACCAGGACGAAAACCACACTGCTCCTCCTGAATCCAAGGTTCGACTATCCGACGGCCCCTCCTCTCCAGAACCCCTGAATAGACCTTACCAGGGAGGCTTAAGTGTGTTATCCGCCTATAGTTGAAACACACTCTACGGTCCCCCTTTTTGAATAGTAGAACCACCACCCCAGTCCGCCAATCCACGGGAACTGCCCTTGATGTCAACATAATATTGTAGAGTAGCGTAAGCTAACACAACCCCACAACATCCAGAGACCTAAGGAACTCTGGGCGAATCTCATCCATCCCTGGAGCCCTGCCACCGCAAAGCTTTCTAACTACCTCGGCGACCTCAGCACCAGAGATTGGAGAGCCCGGCACAAAGTCCCCAGGCTCCGCTTCCTCAGTAAAAGATGTGCCAGTGTGATTGAGGAGGTCTTTGAAGTACTCTGCCCACCGATTCAAAACATCCCAAGTTGAAGTCATTAGCACGAGAATTGTCTCCAAGCCGTACGGAAGTAATTCTCCATGGTCTCTCCGAACTCCTCCCACGTCCGAGTTTTTGCCTTAGCAACCATTTGAGCTACATGCCGTTTGGACTGCCGGTACCCATCAGCTGCTTCCAAGGTCCCAAAGGCCAAAAAGGCCCAATAGGACACCTTCTTCAACCTGACAGCATCCCTCACCGCCAGTGTCCACCACCAGGTTCAAGGTTTGCCACCACGACAGGTACCAACAACCTTGCGGCCACAGCTCCGATAAGCCGTCTCAACAATAGAGGCGAGGAAAATGGCCCACTCGGACTCAATGTCCCCCGCCTCCCTCGGAAAGTGTTCAAAGCTCTACCGGAGGTGGGAGTTAAAGCTCTGTCTTACGTGAGACTCTGCCAGACGTTCCTAGCAGAAACTCACAATACGTTTGGGTCTGCCTGGTCTGACCAGCATCCTCCTCCACCATGAGAGCCAACTCACCACCAGGTAGTGGTCAATTGACAGCTCCGCCCTTCTCTTCACCTGAGTGTCCAAGACATGCAGCAGCAGATCAGATGAGATGACAACAAAGTCGATCATCGAACTGTGTCCTGTTGCCAAGAGCACATATGGGTACCTTTAAGCCTGAACATGGTGTTTGTTATGGACAATCCATGACGAGCACAGAAGTCCAATAACAGAACACCACTTGGGTTCAGATCAGGGGGCCGTTCCTCCCACCACACCCCTCTAGGTCTCACTGTCACTGCTCACATGAGCATTGAAGTCCCCCAGTAGAACAAGGGAGTCCTCAAGAGGCGCACTCTCCAATACCTCCTCAAATGACTCCAAAAACGGTGGGTAATCTGAGCTGCCGTTTCATGCATAGGCACAAACAACAGTCAGGACCCGTCCCCCACACTTAGGCAGAGGGAGGCTACCCTCTCGTTCACCGAGGTAAACCCCAATGTACAGGCACCAAGATGGGGGGCAACGAGTATGCCCACTCTTGCTCAGCGCCTATCATCAGGGACAACTCCAGAATGGAAGAGTGTCCAACCCCTCTCAAGGAAACTGGTTCTAGAGCCAGAGCCATGCTTTGAGGTGAGTCCAACTAATTCTAGCCGGAACCTCTCAACCTCATTCACTAGCTCAGGCTCTTTCCCCACCAGAGAGGTGACGTTCCACATCCCAATAGCCAACTTCTGTAGCCAAGGATCATTCATTCATTCATTCAACCTTTATTTAAACAGATAAATCACATTGAGTCTCAAAGACTCATTTACAAGTGAGATCTGCTGGACAGACAAAAGTGATGAAAAATAACACATAGGGTTTGGAGACAAAAAATTCCTAACACATTTCTGACCTGTGAAGGTCAAACATGTGGTAATGAAAATAATCTCGTACACAAGCACATAATGACACCGATATTACGCAGAAGGGGGAGGAGAGAGGAGTCTAAAAGGCAGGTACTTGGGTGGAGGCTGCCGGCCACTGCCAGAAAACGAAGCCAAAGTTCTGAACTGATGACAAATGTTTTTTCAGCTGGGTTCCACTGACGTCCATAGAGTAGCAGATTTGGGAGGATGAGAGTGTCAAGATTACAAAACATCCCAGACGTTTTGAGATAAGACAGCCTATCAAGGCCAGTCGGGGAGCCGAATGTCATATAAACATGATTATTTTTGGAGACAGGCAGAACTTTAATGACATCTACCTTCAGTCTGTGTCGGTCCACTCGCTTCAGAAATGTCCAAATTAAAAATGACCGTACCAATGGAACCTGTCTCAGAAAATCCCCAAGATCTAATCCATTCAGCCAAAAGTCTGGTTTCTCGAGACATGAACCAAGTCATGATGTAAGGCAGGCAGCCTGCCCAGGTCCAGATTAGCTGCCGTCTTCCTTTTGTGTTGCTAGACCAGGAACCAGCCGAATCCAAAAAGCAGGAACCAGTTATCATAAATCCAATTAAATATGCGTCCTTAAGATCCACAGATGACAGCAGAGATAGACACATCATCAAGTCTTCCAAGTTGATGAGATATCCAACTGTGTGCATGCCAACAGGGCAACTCGGCTCGCCTACAACCGGTCTTCTTATTGAAGAAATGTTATCAGTTGTGTTGAGGGACCAACTGACCAAATTGAAGTCCATACTTATGATTCGGAAGATTTTGTAGAAGAGAGGTTCTCGGACAGTTTCACAGACAAGACAAAGCAAAAGCAAAAAGCAAAAGCAAAGCGGAGACCGAGAGGAGACGTCTGCCCTTGAGGGAGAGCAAGTGTTGAATGAGATCAGATCCATGGTAATCCAACACAATCAAAAAGGTCCAAAAATACCAGCCATAACAATGGTGAATGATATAACATGGCTGGATAAACCTAAATGAGACTTTTCAATGTGGAAAAACTGCACTAAGAATTATTTTTACGATAACACCCAATGGTTCTGGTTCAGTTCCTCATATGAAACAGACCCGGGTCAGATCGGTCACGTTCGGACTGTCCTAAAAACACAGATTTGGGTAAAAGGATCATGTTTGGGCCTCGAGGTGATCGTAGCCCTTCAGTTTTATAGGAAGTCTCGCCTACAAGAGCCACAAGAAAAAACATAATCAAATGTCAGCATACATTCCTCACTACCACATCTTGACACAGGCCTGCTCATTTGCCCCTCCCCCATGGATATTTAATGTGGTCTACCTAGATGTGTCTGGAATAGAACTAAAGCTTAGGTGGGGGCTAAACTACCGTGAAACATATCAAAGCCAGTTTTTCGAAGTCTCGATAGGAGGGATGATAATTTGGACTACAAGCCCATATATGGCGAGTGGCATGTAACTCAGTGGAGATGGGTGTGAAAAAGACTGCAACCAGGGCTGCCCTACCCCTCTCCACTTTACTTGGAACTCCTTAAGGGACGAGTAACCACAGTTAGCAAACACACCGAAAGAAGACTCAGAGCACGAAGGAATAAAGACTTCTTAATACCATGATGTCCATCAAGAACCGAGACCAAGATAGCAATGCTTCAACCAGCAATCATTCCGATGACTCCGACTACGATGATGAAGCAACCTCAAACCAACTTAAGGATTGTTCAAGGATTACGATTTTGGATAAAGCAACCTGTCTACGAACCGTGCTGCGGGTCTCCGTTGTGTTAATATGCTTAGCAATGTTGTTGGTTATCTTGTATCAAGCTGGAGTCAGACCATGGAGCCTGACGCATGTAATGGTCTCCCATGGGAGATAGAATAGATAGAATAGAATAGAATAGAATATATCTTTATTGGCATATTTGCACCAAGGTACAAAACATTACAATTGGCGTGCGTAGCATCCTAAGAGGGACGTAAGTACGGAAAGCCGCAGCAATAATTAAATTACGTTGCCAACAATCAGATATGGAAAAAAAGGAACATACAGTCGGATAATCATTGGTATTCAAAAAATAATTATCACATTTTGTCTTAGGACATTCTATGATAAAGTCAAAAGAACTCTACCAGCTCAGCACGGATAAAGACAAAAGACATGTTGCATATTGGTGGCATAGCAGGGAGATAGTCTGTGAGTAATCATTTCAGATAAGCACAGTCTGCAGATGGGCTCAGCTTGGCTCCATCTGAATGCACACAGAGACCTCTGGGGATGAGGGAGCGACAGTTTTCCAACAGCTTCAGACTCCAGGAGAAGTTTTGCAGTCAGCCTTTTTTCATGATTGCTTAAGTCCCGATTAGATTAGTTGCTTTATTTAATTTTCAGGGCAGGCTACAGTGTACTCTGACTGTAGCCTTGAAGTCCAGGTGCCGTCTGGGTCCAAATCGCTGAATCATGTGAGGTTTCATTCAATCCGAGCTACAGGTCCCCGTCTGCCCCCTGATGTAGCCCGGTCGGCTGTAAACAAGTCCCAAAGCGTACTGCAGGTCCACGGCTGTCAACCACTGTTCCCATCGTGTAATTCAGCTCGAACAACAGCTGGTGCATTGAGGTCACAGCCCGGATCAAAGAATCTTGTTGAGCAGGAAGTTTCGCCAGCGCGTTGATCGCCGCGGTAGTCTTCCTCAGCTTCCAGTAGCAGAAACCTCCGCCTAAGCCAAAAAGCACAGCACATACTACCATAATTCCAATTATCCACAGATCTTCCATGTCCTCGACTGAAAGAACGGTCAGGCACATTAACTTCCACTCTCCCCACGAGTTCATAATCAGAGTCAGAGTCAGAGAGAATTTATTGTCATTTGCACCGCATGTAGTACATGTGTTGAAAACGAGATTATGTACACAGGGTCCCAGTTACATCCAACAACAAATGCAAGAGAAAAACAATAATAACATCTAGGATTAACTAAGAGAGACATCAGCTAGTAATACACTAAGCCCTAATGTAGTAGAAAAACATCATTATAAACAGCAGCACGAACATGAGCAGATGGTCACAGATGAACGCAGCAACAAGAAACAGATCAGTATCAGCATGATGTGACATTTTGCAGTGTTTATTCTTATTATTTATTTATTCATGAGTCTGACAGCCTCAGGGTAGAAGCTGTTCCTCAGTCTAGTGGTTCTACATTTGATGCTCCTCAACCTCCGTCCCGAGGGGAGTGGTGCAAAGAGTGAGTGTGCTGGGTGAGTGAGGTCTTTCATGATGCAGGTGGCTCTTTTTCTGCATCTGGAGGTGTAAATGTCTGTGATGGTGGGGAGACTGACTCCCACAGACTTCTGTGCAGCCTTCACCACTCTTTGTAGAGCTTTCCTCTCTGCAACTGTGCAGCCTCCATGCCACACGTTGATGCTGGAGCACAGGACGCTCTCCACTGCACACCTGTAGAACGAGGTGAGGACTGAGCTTCTCAGACCAGCTCGTCTCAGCCGTCTGAGGAAGTAGAGTCTTTGATGTCCTTTCTTGATCAGGCTGGTGGTGTTATTGCTCCAGCTGAGGTTATCATTCAAGTGTACACCCAGGTACTTGTAGCTGGAGACCACCTCCACCGCAGATCCACCTATATACAGTGGGGTGTGGGTGTGTTTGTTCCTTCTGAAGTCCACAATCATCTCCTTCGTCTTCTTCACATTCATGTGAAGGTTGTTCTCTTTGCACCAGCTCTCCAGATGTTCCACCTCCTGTCTGTAGCTGGATTCATCATTATCTGTGATGCATCCCACCACAGCTGTATCATCTGCAAACTTAACAATATGACAGCCTGGATGTGTGGCTGTACAATCATATGTGAGCAGAGTGAACAGAAGAGGGCTCAGCACACATCCCTGAGGAGAGCCAGTGCTGAGGGTGATGGTGGAGGAGGAGAAGTTGTGGATCTTCACGGACTGTGGTCTTTTGTTAAGAAGTCTAAGACCCAGTTACTATACTACTATAATGTAGCCAACCGCATGCGTGTCGAGGGGGCACGCCGGTTCTCCTGGTCCGAAGCGCTTCGTGGAAAAATGTTATCGATAGAGGAGACAGCCCACGCAATTAAATCAATTTCCAAATTGCTTCGAGTGAGCACTGAAGAGTTGCAGACGAGACAAAAATGCAAAAGAAGGGAGGAGGAAAACTTTAGGGCAGGAGAGGTGCAGAAAGAGATGCGACCTGCTTCGCCAAGAGTCGGAAGTAAAAATCCAAATATGCAAACATGACCTGTTGGGACACCACACCAAAAAAAATAATTTTTGCCGTGGAAACAGAACGAAGCCGTTAAAGACCAAAATGTGACCTGGAATAAAGTGAAGCGAGCAGGCTATCAAGCCTGGATAAAGCAGCTGACTAACAACGCCGAGTGGAAATCTGCTACAGCGCCCGAGAACCTAACAGAGGTAGACGGACACCCTTGGGTCATCACTAATCTAATGATATTGCCAGAAGGTATGGTAATTTTGGTAGCGATACTAAAACAACAAATCAGACGAATGATGAGATACAACTGGATCCACCCAGACAGAGTTTCCTGAGTGGCACTGTGATTGGGGCTCCTCAAGACCTTACCTCATTCTGATGGTATCCCAACTACAATCCAAAGCCTCGAGCCTTTCTGCCTCACCTCAACTTGCTCCTCTCTCCAACATTGCATACCTCTCTAGAAGTCTGAACCTCCTGGAACCTAAGACCTCACAGCTCTGCCCTCTGGATCCTACAACAAAGACATTCTCAGTAAGCAAATCTAATCATCTTTCCTTGATTAAGGCTCCATGGGCAAGGGGAATGCAGAGTTTTTCGGATGTTGATTTGAGTAAGAAATCCTTGATGACATGGCCGCATTCTGTGTTCACATGTAACTGTAGAAAAAAAATAGAGTTCGCTTTAGTTGCCATGCCAGGTCATTAGTTGGTGCTGTGAATTTTGTACATTTGCCTAATGTGCATGCACGCTGCCTAGGACTCTCAGTAAGGACTTTCCTCAGGGTTGAAAGCTCAGTAATAACAAAACTTAAAGCTGGATTTTGGATACGAGTCTACGGATTTGACTCCAAATGGGACCGCTTCATCTAACAGCTCGACACCAGTCGCTAAGTGGACCAGAACTTTTTTCACTCCTCGCTCAGCAAGAGGTAGCAGCTTCATTGCTTCTTCCCCTCCCCCATCTTCTCCTTTTTCCCTGCTCTTCTCTCTGTGTGTGTCTGCAACTCCTCGCGAACTCATCTCCCTAACGTAAATTGAGATTATGGATTTGGTATCATGGACGATCAACTCTATTGAAAAGATTTTTTCAACAAAACGACAAGGTCCGGGGGAACCAGCTTACACAGCACAGACGCACTCTCATGGACTCGTGGGAAGAGTGGAAGATGATGTGTCTCTCAGTCCTATCTGTGGAGGACGTTGAAGATGTTTACATAATTGGATTTATGATGGCAGGCCCTCTGCTTTTTGGCATTGGCGGGGCTCTGCTCCATCGGAAACTTAACAAGACATCGGCGGCTGTTTCGACCATGACAAAGCTTTTGAGTCACTGTGAAGGTTGGATCCGTGCCGTGACCTCGCTAAAACAGCTGTTTTATGAGCTTAACCATAAGGTGGAGGAAATTTATGAGAATCGCAGGCCACCCGCGGCTTCTGGGACTCATCAGCGTGGTGAGTTTGACCTTGAGGGGGACTCATAGCATGGATCAGTGGAATGGACTCCCAAAATCAGGCCATTTTGGAACCGGGTCATCCAGATGGACTCTAAGGCTGAAGGAAAAAATCTGTCTGCCTGAAGAAAATCAACAATCAAGCTTATCTGAATCTGACTCCCCGCCAGCCTTGAAAATGGGGCGTAAAACACATCCAGAGGCTTTCAGTATGGTTTACTGCCAAATCGCGTAGTTTTTAGGCATTATGCCAATTTAGGTAAACAGCCGCTTACCTTTTAATTTGAGGCACCTTTCCTCTGGGGGCGAACGGCAGCTCTGCTCTCGGCCTAATTACCACTCCTCGTGTGCTCTGATTCATCACATCGGGGGTCACCGTTTGAAGGATTCTGCGGTGTTTAAAATGATCCAGGTACATAATTCCAGGAGACTTCACCTTAGTTTAAAAGATTTAATTGAACATAAATCAAAGTATTCAGATTTACATAATCAGAATGCATTCTGAGGAACAATGTCATAGCAAACCTTTTATGAAGCTGCCTAAAGTTTTGTTCAAGGAAGCTTTGTGTTTCCGTTAGATGTATAGGGTTTTGTCAAGCCCCACCCCCTCCGAGGCTGTAAGGATGGCTCCGTCCTGTTGGTCTTGTCTGTTCTCCTTGTGATGTTTTTCTGTTAGTCAGTTCCAGTTCTGTCTCTATGTTTATTTACTATTAATTAACCTCCAGTTCTGTCTCCTAGTTTAAACCTCCAGTTTAGTCTCTATGTTTATTTACTATTGGTTTAACCTCCAGTTCTGTCTGTTTAGTCTCTGTTTATTTGACATTAGTTTAACCTCCAGTTCTTTTTCCTTTTCGGGTCCTGGGGGTCTCTGGTGCCCATGACCAGCAGTCACTGTGCACAATGACTTAAATTTGTTGGGCAAATTACTTTTTTATCTCAACAAATTTGATGAATGGAAGCCCATTTCCGCCATGAAAGAAAAGATAAAAGCCCAACAGGAAGTCATAATTTCGACATTTAAAGTCATAATTATAAGAATAAAAGTCATACTTTTGAGTTTTAAAGTCATAATTATGCACATAAATGTCATAATTTTGAGTTAAAAAGTCATAATTGTGAGAAAAAAAGTCATGATTTTGAGTTTTAAAGTCATAATTTGGACTTTTCTAATTTAATTTCAAAGTTTGTCCCTTACCGGACACCGTGACTCTACAGGGATGCAACTTCCTGTCAGACGCCAGTAGTTTTCCTGTATAGCACATGGATGTATTCATTCAATGTATGTCCCTCAAACTTCAAACATCAGTCCTTTTAAATAAAAGGTACATCTTTTCATTGCCACTTTATATAGCATATACTGTACTGTAGTATCGAAGCACATTTCCACTATGAAATAAAAGCCCAACAGGAAGTCATAATTGAGTTTTAAAGTCATAATTACGAGAATAAAAGTCATAATTATGACTTTAAAACTCATAATTATTACTTTTGTTCTTGTAATTATGACTTTAAAACTCATAAGTATGACTTTACTTAGGCTGCTACCCCAGCGACCCGACCCCGGATAAGCGGAAGAAAATGGATGGATGGATGGAAGTATGACTTTTATTCTCGTAATTATGACTTTAAAACTCATAAGTATGACTTTTATTCTCATAATTATGACTTTAAAAGTCAAAATTATGACTATAAAAGTCAAAATTATAACTTCCTCTTGGGCTTTTTTTTCATGGCAGAAATGGGCTTCCATAGTTTTCACACAGGAATAAACATTAAGGCCCTGTACACACGTAGCCTGGTGTATGAAAAACGAATATTTGCGCAAAAAAAACCCATCTGTCCATACATGTTCGAATATTTAAAATGTTTGTCTACATGTCCCGTTTTATTTCACCAGAGAGCGTTGTAATGAATATGCTGAACCCATAGATGGCAGTGTAGTGCTGTCACAACCCTCCAACTGCCGCGACTTCCTGTTATTTATTTATTTATTTTCTTTAGTTTGTGTGGACAGACCGTGAGGTTGAACTACTATTAAATACCGTGTTGGAGTACAAAATTAATAAAACGCAGGAAAATGTCGACTGGGAATCATGTAGAGCAGGTAGGTTGACGTTTTAGTGCTTTTTTTAGAGCATTGTGTGACTGTCAGCGCCGCAGCAGCTGGAGGCGGTGGAGCAGAAAGCTCCGTTCTGAAAGTGCACACGCAGACTCGAAAGCGGAGAGTTCTCAAATCTTCACTTTGGCCGGAGTTTTGTTATTATTCGTTTATAGTTACATCAACCAGAGTTCACGTGTGGATCAAAGGCCAAACCGCATCATAAACTGTTCGGTTTTACTGATAAACGGCTACGTGTGTACAGGGCCTAAAACTCTTTACAAACTTCTAGCATTTGCAGATACCATCAGCATGTATCTTTGCTAACAAGTCCTGTGGTAAGAGCAGACCAAGACAAACTGGAGTCAAATCCTGCTGCACAGACTGACGCGAGGACAGGCATGTTTATCACTGCTCATGAGGCCTGTCATGCAACACTGACAGGCCAGACCATAGGCAGATACTGTAGTTTCATTCTGCCAAGATGTCTCACCCACCACACTCATGCTGAGCCTGGCAGGGGTTGCCAGTTTAGTCGCAGAGGGTCAGACCCATTGTAATCAAAAAAACTGAACTTAAAGGCAACAAGACGCTGTAACAACAAAATGAGAAAGATGTTTAGAAACAGTCGGCATGCATGGTTATGTGAAAAAATGGGCACAGCCCTCTTTCATTAAGCTGCCTAAATCTGCCATAGAAGATGCTGCTGCCAAACACAGCGACTTGACCGTAAATGTTTATTTATTACTGTATTTATTTATTTAGTGCATTTATTGCTAAGAATGCAGACTTACATGAACATTTTTCTATCCACCCATCTTTGAAAACATCAAAAAATTGCATGTCTTTTGCAGCTAAACCCTTTTTCTGTAGGCAGCAGTGAAAAACAGTCCGACAGCTTGTGATTTAATGGGTCAAATCAGTTATCACATAGCATTCGGTGCTGCTACTGCAGCCTACACTATACGTTTACTGCTGGAAGTTCAGCGTGCTGTCAATTTTCACAGCCACCGCATGCGCTCTTAAAGGAGCTACATCACTCCTGTAACAGTAGTAAACTTAAATTGTGTCAATGCATTCCAGTGCACGCATCATGCAGCCCATATTACACAGACAGGGTCCAGACTGACTTGTTGTTCAGTCTGAATGTGGAGCGCAGTCTTGACTCAGAGAATCACTGATTTTACTAATAAAAATATTTTAAGTTGATAATTATGCTTATGTTTTTTGTTTGTTTGTTTTGTTTTTACAAAAAAAGAATCTTCATGTTGATTTCTAGTTTGGGTGAAACTTTGATGAGCAGTAAAGAGTTCACATTTTAGTCTCCTGACAACAACGTGCTTTTTGCTTTTCATTTGTTTGCTCTGTGCTTTTTTTAATAGGACAACATTCTAAATATATGTGCATACACATAGTAACCACAGACATTTGGATACTTGCAACTTTATTTATAAAGCACTTTAAAACAACACCGTTGGCCAAAGTGCTGTACACCAACACAAACAAGCATAAAACTATAAACTCAACAAATACCATAAAAGTGATGAATTACCGATCAAATTTATATATATGAAAGGTCAGGACAGCATGGCGTCCCACAATGCCCTGTGGCAGCAGCATTTATAGCAGCGCTTCACTATTCATACAGTCGTCATACCTATTGGAATTCATGTAAAGGAATAAATATTGTTGATGGTTTTTTTTTCACTGTTTCACTTTATAATACTTATCATGTTTGTTGTGATAAAACTGTTGTGATGGGGGAGTGGTGGTGCAAAGGATAAAGAAGGTGAGCCTGTGATTGGAAGAACGCTGGTTCAATCCCCTGGACTGACAACATCAAAATGCACACACACCTGCCTCCACCCCAGCTCCACACAGAGGGCTGTGGTTGCATCAGGAAGAGCATCTGGCATAAAAACAATTGCCAAATTGTCATGCAAGTTAATTCACTGTGGAGACTAGGGGTGCAGAAAAAAATCGATTTTTGAAAGAATCTAGATTCTTAGTCCTGGCGATTCAGAATCGATTCTAAAAGCCCCAAAATCGTTTTTATTTTTTTATTTTTTTTATTTTACATTAAAACCCAAAAGAAAAAGAAAATGAAACCATATCTCATAGTATATGAAATAATACATAAAATGAAAGGTGGCATAAAGAAGAATGAATCTTATTTTATCTGCCCCTTTTTAAAAAAAAAAAAAAGTTCAAACAATCAATCAAACAATAATCTTCTATAAGTAACAGAGCATGGGCTCACCACCTGTGGGAGGGGCCAAAGGGGTCGGGTGCAATGTGAGATGGGTGGTGGCCGAGGGCGGGGACCCTGGCGGTCTGATCCTCGGCTACAGAAGCTGGCCATTGGGACATGGAATGTCACCTCTCTGGTGGGGAAGGAGCCTGAGCTAGTGTGTGAGGTTGAGAGGTTCCGACTAGAAATAGTCGGACTCACCTCAACGCATGGCTCTGGCTCTGGAACCAGTTTCCTTGAGAGGGGTTGGACACTCTTCCACTCTGGAGTTGCCCCTGGTGAGAGGCGCCGAGCAGGAGTGGGCATACTGGTTGCCCCCCATCTTGGTGCCTGTACGTTGGGGTTCACCCCGGTGAACGAGAGGGTAGCCTCCCTTCGCCTACGTGTGGGGGGACGGGCTCTGACTGTTGTTTGTGCCTATGCACCAAACGGCAGCTCAGACTACCCACCCTTTTTGGAGTCCTTGGAGGGGGTATTGGAGAGTGCGCCTCCTGGGGACTCCCTTGTTCTACTGGGGGACTTCAACGCTCACGTGGGCAATGACAGTGAGACCTGGAGGGGTGTGGTTGGGAGGAACGGCCCCCCTGATCTGAACCAGAGTGGTGTTCTGTTATTGGACTTCTGTGCTCGTCATGGATTGTCCATAACGAACACCATGTTTAAGCATAAGGGTGTCCATATGTGCTCTTGGCACCAGGACACCCTAGGTCGCAGTTCGATGATCGACTTTGTTGTCGTCTCATCTGATCTGCGGCCGCATGTCTTGGACACTCGGGTGAAGAGAGGGGCGGAGCTGTCAACTGACCACTACCTGGTGGTGAGTTGGCTCCGATGGTGGGGGAGGATGCCGGTCAGACCTGGCAGACCCAAACGTATTGTGAGGGTCTGCTGGGAACGTCTGGCAGAGTCTCCCGTAAGACGGAGCTTTAACTCCCACCTCCGGGAGAGCTTTGAACACGTTCCAAGGGAGGCGGGGGACATGGAGTCCGAGTGGGCCGTGTTCCGCGCCTCTATTGTCGAGGCAGCTTATCGGAGCTGTGGCCGCAAGGTTGTTGGTGCCTGTCGTGGTGGCAACCCTCGAACCCGGTGGTGGACACCGGCAGTGAGGGATGCTGTCAGGCTGAAGAAGGAGTCCTATTGGGCCTTTTTGGCTTGTGGGACCCCGGAAGCAGCTGATAGGTACCGGCAGTCCAAGCGGCATGCGGCTCGGGTGGTTGCTGAGGCAAAAACTCGGGCGTGGGAGGAGTTCGGAGAGGCCATGGAGAATGACTTCCGTACGGCTTCGAGGCGATTCTGGTCCACCATCCGGCGTCTCAGGGGGGGAAAGAGGTACGAGACCAACACCATTTATGGTGGAGGTGGCGTGCTGCTGACCTCAACTCGGGATGTTGTGAGTCGGTGGGCGGAATACTTCGAAGACCTCCTCAATCCTACTGGCACGTCTTCCACTGAGGAAGCAGAGCCTGGGGACTTTGGGTCGGGTTCTCCGATCTCTGGTGCTGAGGTCGCCGAGGTGGTTAAAAAGCTCCGCGGTGGCAAGGCTCCGGGGGTGGATGAGATTCGCCCGGAGTTCCTTAGGGCTCTGGATGTTGTAGGGTTGTGTTGGCTTACGCGACTCTGCAATATCGCGTGGACATCGGGGGCAGTTCCCTTGGATTGGCAGACTGGGGTGGTGGTTCCCCTATTTAAAAAGGGGGACCGTAGGGTGTGTTCCAACTATAGGGGGATCACACTCTTAAGCCTCCCTGGTAAGGTCTATTCAGGGGTTCTGGAGAGGAGGGTCCGTCGGATAGTCGAACCTCGGATTCAGGAGGAGCAGTGTGGTTTTCGTCCTGGTCGTGGAACACTGGACCAGCTCTACACCCTCAGCAGGGTCCTGGAGGGTGCGTGGGAGTTTGCCCAACCAGTTTACATGTGCTTTGTGGACTTGGAGAAGGCATTCGACCGCGTCCCTCGGGGGGTTCTGTGGGGGGTACTCCGGGAGTATGGGGTACCAGGCCCTTTGATAAGGGCTGTTAGGTCCCTGTACGACCGGTGTCAGAGCTTGGTCCGCATTGCCGGCAGTAAGTCAGGCTCGTTTCCGGTGAGAGTTGGACTCCGCCAAGGTTGCCCTTTGTCACCGATTCTGTTCATAACTTTTATGGACAGAATTTCTAGGCGCAGCCAAGGTGTTGAGAGGATCCGTTTTGGTGACCTTAGAATCGCTTCTCTGTTTTTTGCAGATGATGTGGTCCTACTGGCTTCATCAGTTCGTGATTTACAACTTTCACTGGAGCGGTTTGCAGCCGAGTGTGATGCGGCCGGGATGAGGATCAGTTCCTCCAAATCCGAGGCCATGGTCTTGAGCCGGAAAAGGGTAGCATGCCCTCTCCGGGTCGGGGAGGAGGTCCTGCCCCAAGTGGAGGAGTTTAAGTATCTCGGGATCTTGTTCACGAATGAGGGAAAACTGGAGCGTGAGATCGATAGGCGGATAGGTGCAGCGTCCGCAGTGAAGCGGGCGCTGTACCGGTCTGTCGTGGTGAAGAGAGAGCTGAGTCAAAAGGCAAAGCTCTCAATTTACCGATCGATCTACGTTCCCACCCTCATCTATGGTCATGAGCTTTGGGTTATGACCGAAAGAACAAGATCTCGGATACAAGCGGCTGAAATGAGTTTTCTCCGCAGGGTGGCTGGACTCTCCCTTAGAGATAGGGTGAGAAGCTCAGTCATCCGGGAGGGACTCGGAGTAGAGCCGCTGCTTCTCCACATCGAGAGGAGCCAGTTGAGGTGGCTCGGGCATCTGGTTAGGATGCCTCCTGGACGCCTCCCTGGTGAGGTGTTCCGGGCATGTCCCACCGGGAGGAGACCCAGAGGAAGACCCAGGACGCGCTGGAGGGACTATGTTTCTCGGCTGGCCTGGGAACGCCTTGGGATTCCCCCGGAGGAGCTGCTCCAAGTGGCTGGGGAGAGGGAAGTCTGGGCCTCCCTACTTAGGCTGCTACCCCCGCGACCCGACCCCGGATAAGCAGAAGAAGATGGATGGATGGATGGAAGTAACAGAGCAAAAAGCTAACTGGTTATTTAAGTTACAGAATTTAATGCATTCCTGTATCATTTGTTCCTATTTTTGGTATAAATATCAAACGATGCAAAAAATTTGATACAATAAGAAACCTAAAATTATTGTATTAAATAAATGTTCTATTTGTTTACATTGTTGTTTAATGTTTTCAGTTTAAAATGATTGTTTTAAACAAATGTTCCATTTGTTTACATTGTTGTTTATTCTTTTCAGCTTGTCAGTTACAAAACTGAAACTAAATTTATGGCCATTTTAATAGAAAAATCGTTTCTGAATCGAAAAATCGATTTTGAGTCGAATCGTGACACCAAAAATCGTAATAGAATAGATTCTCCAGACACTGAGAGATTCGCACCCCTAGTGGAGACCTCTGAGGAAGGGAGCAGCTGAAAGCAGAAGGAAAAAAGGCAATATGAAATGCAGTTGTCATTTGTTAAAAAAAAAAGCTTTATTAAACAGACCCCTGGGAATTTTTTTTGACAATTACCGTAATTGAGCAATGTAGAGACAGTACATCTTGCTAATCAAAGTCAAAAAGTCAAAGTCAACTTTATTGCCAAAACTGCAATATGTACAGGACATACACATGATTGAAATTGCATTTCTCTCTGTCCCTCGGTGCAACAGTAAACATTTAAACACTAAAACATTTAATAAACATAAGCATAAAATGAAATAATAAAAGTGTAATACTGTCCTGAGTTTTTGCATAGTAGTTTTTGCATAGTAGTAGTATGAAAGTATGAAAAGTTACACCAACACAATTTGGGACTTACAGTATTTACATTTAATCTACTATTATAATAGACGAGCTGAATTGTGTTCATGGAAATATATACATTAAAACAACAACACATTTGTAAGTGGAACAACACAATCTAAACAGGGCTATTCAGATAAAAATGAACCCAGACAATGGATAGCTACCTTGAAGACAAACGTCAGATTTGGTGTGTGTTTAAAGCACGGCCCTGATCCAGTAATTAAATAAAAAAATTAAGGAATCCAGCTGGTGACTAAGAGTGGGCAGCATAATCCCATCTATGAGCATTTAATTAAGACATTGTTTAAGTGCCTCTCAGTCAGTTGCCTGGAAGCAACAACTCCAATCCTGTTTTCAACGTGTACAATATTTAGGAAACGAGTTCAAAAAATTTATTCGTAGGAAAATTTCTAACAAGTCCAATAATTGGACATTTTTCTTTGTTGTGGGGAAAATGTGTGTTTTGCATTGCCAGAAGAAAAAAGGTTAAATGTGTTCTTTGCAAATGAATATCCTTTGTGATGCATGACATGAAATGTGTTCATTTTTATCTTTAGGCCCAGGTTGATTTCAAAGGAGATCTTGATCGACCTTTTCAGAGGACCAGCCTGATTTTTGACTCATATTCAGGGCACAAGGCTGGCACAAACTTTGATTTGATGAAAGCATCCAAAAGGCCAAATCTGGTTTAAGTGGCATTTTGATGACATTTCTTTGGCCTGTTTAACCTTTGGTGAGTTTCGTTTTTCTTGTGCATTACATCTCATCCATGCAGACTCACTTCTCATTCGCTTCATAGCAGAACCATATTTTCATGCCTCCTCACAGATCGTTCAGCAGACACCAGGGTGAAAATATGAATGCATCAATACAATTGACAAAATAAAATAAAAAGTAGATTAGGAGATTAAAACATTGACATAAAAATGACTTTGATTAGCGCACAAATGTAAATTTTCTTTCACATATTTGTTTGGGATTGAATGGATGTAAACTTACGAAATTATAAAAAAGAAGGTTATACTTTTTAATGAATAAATGTTAAATTCTCCTTTACTTTGTTTCATGTATGCACTGTTATTTCTCCCAAAAAGCACAGCTTAGGGACCTTTTAATGTTTTCCTTGTAATATATATAT
>JBBPBX010003732.1:43791-61616 GCA_038048925.1 Garcialebias charrua
GAATAAATGTTCAAAAATGTGACACACACCTGCAGAGCTGTGAGTTTAAGACCCCCCTTTTGTTTCTCTGCTGAACACTTAGCTTGTTCCAAGATACGATCTCAGAGCTGTGCACACCCTGCCAGCTCAAGGAGATCAAAGAAAACGAAACAGTAGACATGTATCTTATGTTATCTGTTCATTACAGAGCTTTGTTCACATCAGGCATTTTGTTGTTTTAATGCATTTATGAAAAGTAAATTATGTCAGATTTTAGATTTGGACGCAAGAATGTTTGCTGTGAAATCACTAAAATATTAATGATGTTGTGAATCTCCTGAACAGTGAAGCTGCTTTCACACATGCTCAGAAATTACGGGTAACACGGTCTGCAGGATGTGGAAACACAGTCAGCAGTGCGTCGCAGCAGTGTCTGAATTTACTACAGACATTCAGCATGTAGCTGGCAAATCCAACGTGGTGGCCGACTGTCTCTCCAGGGTACTGGTCTCTCCCGTGTACGTTGGCATCGATTTTTCTGCTATGGCTGCGGACCAACGTAGCGACGCAGAAATAACCGAGCTCCAGTCCGGGCCCACAGGCCTCAAGTTGGAGGAACGGCAGGGGAATGACGGAGGTCCTATCCTGCTCTGTGACGTTTCTACTGGCAAGCCCCGCCCTCTGGTTCCAGTTTCATGGCGATGCCGCGTTTTTGACTCCTTACATTCCCTTTCTCATCCAGGTGTTAGAGCCTCTGTGAAACTGGTCAGTTCAAAGTTTGTTTGGCCCGGTCTGCGTAAAGCAGTTAAGGAGTGGGCAGCAGCGTGCGTCCCATGCCAGCGTGCTAAGGTTAACAGGCACACCAAAGCACCTTTGGAACCCTTCTCCATCCCAGGTCGGCGGTTTGATCATGTGCACGTAGACCTGGTGGGCCCTCTGCCTCCATCACAGGGTTTTACTCATCTGCTGACTATAATAGACCGGACCACCAGGTGGCCGGAGGTGGTTCCTCTGACATCCACAACATCTGCAGTGGTGGCCCGGGCATTTTTGTCTACCTGGGTTGCGCGTTTTGGCCCCCCTTCAGACATTACATCGGACAGGGGCCCGCAGTTTGTTTCTGAGCTTTGGTCTACCATGGCCAAGGGTCTGGGGACTAACGTTCACAGGACCACCGCTTACAACCCCCAAGCTAATGGTTTGTGTGAACGGTTTCACAGGTCATTGAAAGCTGCACTTCGCGCTGCATTGACCGGTGACAACTGGATTGACCGTCTTCCCTGGGTTTTGTTGGGTTTACGTACCGCAACCAAAGAGGACCTGAGCTCTTCCCCGGCTGAACTGGTTTTCGGTCAACCTGTGCGCGTCCCCGGTGAGTTTTTACCTGAGGTACCCTCACCACAGTTTGCTCCACCGTTGCTCCATTTTTCACCTCAGGAGGCCCCTTTTCGTGTCCCTGGCCCGGTACATCATTGTTTACCGCAGTCATTTGTCCCTAAGAGTCTGGAGTCCTCTAAATTTGTTTTTGTCAAACACAATGCACACAGGACACCACTACAGCCTTTGTATGATGGACCATTTCGGGTTCTTCAACCAGGTCCAAAACACTTCCTTTTAGATTTAGGGGGTCGTACTGAGACTGTCTGTATCGATAGGCTTAAACCAGCTCATGTTATGTCAGATGATCAGGTTGTTACGGCCCAGGCTCCTCGCAGGGGCAGACCTCCATCCACATTGCTAACGGACTGCTGTCCTCCTTCCAGAGACTCTCAACGACCATTGGAGCCCGAATCTTCTGCAGGCCCTCCTCGTAGCCCTCCGCTTCATCAGACTGGTTCTGCAGGGCCCAGGTTCAGCCGTTCTGGTCGTTTAATCAAACCTAAAATGCGGGACTAGTGATGGACCTTACTGGGTGTTCTGGGGGGGCGTGTGTGGTGGACCACTAGGGGGCTCTACTCACACCCAGTGGACCGAATGTGTTACAGGATGTTTTATTGTGAAAGGTCCAGAGGACCGGATGTTGTATTGTGAGAGGGTTGATATATAAGGCGGTGTTGGGTGCTTCCCGCCAGAATAGTAGGAGTTGATTAAAGTGAAGTTCTGTATCCCGTCTTCTGTGTCGTCTCTTCACCACCTCCTACATTGTCATCAGCAGTGATAGGAATAACGGAGTTATAAATAAACGGCGTTACAAACGGAGTTATTTTTTTCATTAACGGGTAATCTAAGTAGTTACTATGTCTATCGTTACAACAACGTTACCGTTACAAACACTAAAATGGTGTACGTTATTTTGTCTTCTGCGCGCTGTCTCTCGCTGCTTGTTTACTTTTTTTTTCCCTTGGTGAGGGAGGGTGGAGGGGGAAGCAGCAGAGGGGAGGGAGGGTAGGAGCATAGACGTGGGAGCAGAGGGGAGGGAGGGACGAAACAATAAGGATGATGCTGATTGGCTAAGGTAGAGTGTCAGGCAGAGGTCAGCCAATCAGCGGTTTTGTTGATCAGCTCACACACGCTGCAGCAGGGAGCTTCAAATCTGAAAAGTTAACAGAAGTCTGGCAGCAATGGCGAGTCTGGAGGGAAAGTTGGCGTTTTCAAAGTGGAAATACAGAAACTACTTTACTCTCCTTGAGGTAAAAGGCAAGAACGTGCATGTGAAGTGTACATTATGTCCCGGAGCGAAGTGTACGTCCGTCGTAATCTGATCTGACAAGCATCTCACAACTGCTCAGGTAATTCAGCTTTTCAGTACTGTTTTAAAAGTACTTCATATTGTGAAAATGGTTCTTTTGTTTTTAAGAAAATTCTTGAAGAACCAGTTGTGTGAGAGTTTGATTTTATTTTACACTACAAAGCACTTATTTTAACTGTTTACTTTTATTTCTAAGAAAACACGTGAACAGTACAGGGTGTACATAGAGCTGAAAAACACAATTGTTGTATTATTTTGTTAACCTGTATTTTGTAATGAAGAAAAAACTGAGGTGCTGTAAGCATTTCTACTTAAAATTCGTAGATATATCTAAACTTAAACCAACCAAACAAACAATAGTTACTTTCCCTGGTAACTAATTACTTTTATAGGTGAGTAATTCAGTTACTAACTCAGTTACTTTTTGGGCGAAGTAACTAGTAACTATAATTAATTACTTTTTTGAAGTAACATTCCCAACACTGGTCATCAGGTGCACCAAATAAAATGCATTCAGTTTTATCTGTGTTTAGGTAGAGGAAGTTTTGAGAGAGCCAGTGCTTAATGTCATTTAAGCAGTTGACAAGAGTGTTTGAACTGAGTGAGGGGTTGGGAGTGACTGGCAGATAGATTTGTAAATCGTCTGCATACATGTGAAAAGACAGGTTATGACGTGCAATGATTGATCCTAATGGCAGCATGTAAAGAGAGAAGAGGACTGGCCCTAGAATAGATCCCTGTGGTACGCCAGAGGTCAGAGGGGTTGATGAAGAGGAGGACAGATCACCTATCATGACAGAAAAAGTTCTCCCAGACAGGTAAGATTTGAACCACTCAAGCACAGCTCCCTGGAGGCCAACCTGCTGAGACAAACGGTTGATTAGTACCTGATGGTCGATGGTGTCAAAAGCTGCTGAGAGGTCTAACATCACCAGCAGAGCAGGGTTTTTTGCATCCAGAGACAGAAGAATGTCATTCTGCACTTTGAGCAGTGCAGATTCAGTACTGTGACGAGCTCGAAAACCTGACTGAAATTTTTCAAACAGGTTGTTGAGCTCTAGAAAAGATTGAAGTTGAATAAAAACAATCTTTTCTAGGACCTTTGATAGAAATGACAGATGGGAAACTGGCCTGAAATTAGAGAGAGCTGTAGGATCTAGGCCTGGTTTTTTGAGAAGAGGCCTGACCACAGCATGTTTGAAAGCAGATGGCACAAAACCTGAAGATAGACAGCTGTTAATAAATGACAAAACACAAGGACCAATTACATCAAAAGAATGTTTGAATATTTTTGATAGAATGATGTCCAGAGAACAGTTTGTTGGTTTCATCTGCTGAACCACCTTGATGAGGTGAGGCAGTGAAACCAGGTCAAACTGGTCAAAAACAGCAGTGGTTATTGCAGATGCACATGACTGGATGGTGTTGGATGGACTGACAATGTTCTGCCTGATAGTCTATTTTGTTGACAAAATAGCTCTGAAAGTCGTGTGTTAATGTGCACGATTACCGATGTCATGAAATAATGTGTAACTTTTCAGTTTTTCAACTGAACTCTGTAATGACTTCCTGCAGTTTTTTATAAATAAGGTTGTTACCACAAGGGCCCTTATTTCAGCCCCTGCTTTTGACCCCTCCTGCTTGGTCCCCTGCCTGGCTGTGTTCGATAGATTTGAACCAGTGACTCTGACCCTTTTAGAGGATGTGGTTGGCCATATTAAGCCATCAGGTTCCCCTCGTGACCTTGTCCCCCCTCGTCTGTTAAAAGAGGTTTTTTCCAGCATCAGGCAGGTGATCCTTGCTGTTATCAATAGCAGTCTGTCCTCAGGTGTTGTGCCAATAAGTTTTAAACATGCGGTGGTGCAGCCCCTGCTTAAAAAGCCCAGCCTAGACCAATCTGTCTTGGCTAATTTTAGGCCCATCTCCAAGCTGCCTTTTATTTCAAAAATTTTAGAAAAAATTGTGTATTCACAGGTGAAATGTTTTCTGGACGAGCACAACATAATGGAGGTTTTTCAGTCTGGCTTCAAAACTCGCCACAGCACAGAATCAGCTCTAGTCAGAGTTTTTAATGATATTCTTATGGCCAATGATTCTGGTGAACATGTGGTTCTTGTCTTGCTCGACCTAACCGCTGCCTTTGACACAGTGGACCATAACGTTTTAATATCACGTTTACAGCACCAAGTGGGTATCTGTGGTACTGCACTGAGCTGGTTTAGGTCCTATCTGGCAGACAGAACCATGTCTGTGAACATAGCTGGTTCTGAATCCTCCACTGCTCCTCTGTGTTTTGGGGTTCCACAGGGCTCCATTTTAGGTCCCCTGCTTTTCTCCCTTTACCTACTTCCATTGGGATCAATCCTCAGAAAGCATGGGATCTTTTTTCATTGTTACGCCGATGATAGTCAGATCTATATGCCACTAAAAAAGAAAGATGCCTCCTCAATCAGGCCACTTCTGTTGTGTCTTGAAGACATCAAAGCTTGGATGTCTTTAAACTTTTTAAATTTTAATGAAAAGAAAACAGAAGTGATGGTGTTTGGTCCTAGTGGCTCTTGTGAACCTTGCCCTGTTGATCTTGGCCCTCTGGCACCACATGTAAAGAAAACAGTTTCTAACTTGGGTTTTAAAATGGACAGTGATTTTAAATTAGATTCCCAGATTGGAGCGGTGGTCAAGACCAGTTTTTATCACCTCAGACAGCTGGCTAAGGTAAAGTCCATCCTTACACAGCAGCAGCTGGAAACAGTAATCCATGCCTTCATCACCTCTCGGCTGGATTACTGTAACGCTCTTTACCTTGGAGTCAGCCAGTCCTCCCTCAGACGTCTCCAGTTGGTCCAGAACGCTGCTGCTCGGCTTCTAACTGGAGTTCATAAGAGGGAGCACATCACCCCCACTCTGGCTTCACTCCACTGGCTGCCTGTTCATTTTAGAGTTCATTTTAAGATTCTTTTATTTGTTTTTAAGAGTTTAAATGGTCTTGCTCCATCCTACCTCTCTGAGCTGCTTCACCCATACTCTCCTGCTCGGTGCCTCAGATCAGCTGATCAGCTGCTTCTGGAGGTGCCGAGGTCCAAACGGAGGCTCAGAGGAGACAGAGCTTTTTCTGTTGCTGCTCCAAAACTGTGGAACGATCTCCCTCTTCCCGTCAGACAAGCTCCTTCACTGTCCAGTTTTAAAACTCTTCTAAAAACACATTTTTACTCACTGGCTTTTAGCACAGACTGATTTTGTTCTGCACTGTTTTTATTGTTTTTATTGATCTTAATGTTTTAACAACTGTTTTATTTTTATGTGTTTAAATGTTCTTGATTTTATGTACAGCACTTTGTTGCAGCTGTGGTTGTTTTAAAGGGCTCTATAAATAAAGTATTATTATTATAACTGTAAGGTATTTAAACACTTACTGGGCCACCATTATTGTAGATGCGCAGATCTGAGCAGACTTTAATTGCACAAACTGCCACCAATGCGCGAGTTCTTCCTTTTTCCGATACTAAATTGCTTTTACTGTAATTAGGAAAAATGTAATTTCACGAGAGGCTTCAACTTATGTTGGTCTACCAAAAAAATAGACCTTTTATTGAAACTATCACAAAAATTACATTAAACATTTGTATCGATATTAGCTCTGATTTAATAACTACGTTGACAAGAATTCAAATTAAAACAAACAGACAGTTAGGATTTAACTGTTGGCACATTACTTGACAGATTAATAGCTTATGAAAAATAAGAAATAGGAGGAGTTTAGGAGGAAGGAGAAAGGAAATGGTTGAATCTTATCTTGAGATGTAAACCAGAGTGGCTCATCCTCTGTTTGGCTTCGGCTGGACATCCGTACCGTGATGAAACAACGTTTTACCTTTGTGAAGATTTTTTTATCTCGACTCCAGTAAATTAGTCAAGCCAGACGCGCCTGTCAGCTGCGTTTTACAGGCGACACATTTTCATCCTGCCACGGTCTCGTGAGATCTGCTTTGCCTCCCAGAGTAATGTTATCAGCTCCGGTCTGGTTTCAAGATAACTTCCAGGAAAAGTGTTCACAGCTTGGAGCAGTGACCCTCAGATGGCTAACAGCTGACGTGCTGTAAGCCTCGCTGGAAACGTGGGTCTATTTGACACATTGACCGGAACGTCGCCAGCTTCTCCAGAGGAGAGAAGCAGGTTGTCAGTTAGTTCTCTCCAAAAACTAACTAAAAATACAGGAAATGACCTTTATATGGGAGGCGGGGTCTTCCCCACCTCCTTAATGGCTACAGGCTGGTTTAACAAAATAAAAGATGGAAGTTTGATCCCATAGGCAGAAAGACTCTTGACGGACAACAGGAAAACTGTTTACATAAACAGCCAGATGGACTGGCCTGTTGAGTCTAAGTTGCAGACAAAACAGAGAAAGTAACAGCTTTTTCCCTGACTCACAGTCTTAGATTCAGAGCACACTTTGTATTGAAGAATAAACCAGCATAAAGGTCAAACTCATGCAAGTAACAGATCATCATTAAAATGACAAAATATACTGTTGATCAATTCTGAATTAACACACATTAAAGAGAAAATTCAATCTGATTAATTAGTGTCCATTAATTCATAATAATTGTAAAAAATAAAAGTGTCCATTTGTCTCCTTGAGGGCTTCAAGAAGGTGTAACACTGAAAGTTTCAGAGAGATGCAGAGAGGTGTACTTGAAGGTCAAGCCTAAAATATCAGAGGTCATGTTCTGTTGAGGTGCTGTAAGCATTTCTACTTAAAATTCGTAGATATATCTAAACTTAAACCAACCAAACAAACAATAGTTACTTTCCCTGGTAACTAATTACTTTTATAGGTGAGTAATTCAGTTACTAACTCAGTTACTTTTTGGGCGAAGTAACTAGTAACTATAATTAATTACTTTTTTGAAGTAACATTCCCAACACTGGTCATCAGGTGCACCAAATAAAATGCATTCAGTTTTATCTGTGTTTAGGTGGAGGAAGTTTTGAGAGAGCCAGTGCTTAATGTCATTTAAGCAGTTGACAAGAGTGTTTGAACTGAGTGAGGGGTTAGGAGTGACTGGCAGATAGATTTGTAAATCGTCTGCATACATGTGAAAAGACAGGTTATGACGTGCAATGATTGATCCTAATGGCAGCATGTAAAGAGAGAAGAGGACTGGCTCTAGAATAGATCCCTGTGGTACGCCTAAAATATCAGAGGTTAGGTATATCACTACAGTCCCCCTTTTTGGAAGTCATCGCCTGTCCTTGGAGATGAGTTCCAACACGAAAGGATACCACCGAATGTCTCTGACCTCTATGTAATCCAGCAAGTGGAAAAAAGTCAAAAAAAAGTTCAAAATTATACTCCCATAATGTTTTTGGAAATTCCATACTGTTCGTAGGTAATCCCATTGCGGTAAGCTTTCAATCCTTTGGAAAACATAGTCTGTTAACCCATGGAAAACTGAGTCTGTGATCCCTTGGAAAACAAAGTCTTATAATCCACAACGGTAAATCCACAACGATGGGGGTTATTGATTTCATCAGCAAGAATGGTTTTTAATCAGCATGTAGAGGGGATCCCTCGATTGAAGCAGAGGAGGCGGGCCTTGGATGAAGGTTGAAGACCAACGTTGGATCAGCAGGTCCCCACATCGAAGGTTGCAGGCTGGATGGCTTCCAGTCGGTGCCACCCTGGTTCAATGTGTCATGCAATTATGTGGTTTTAGGTGGGCTTATGATTGGGATTCTACATTAAGCCTTACCTATATGCACCTGGTATGTAAGCTATCATGGATTAGATCAGCTAAAATTACCAATTAAGGGGTGGATCAATGCTGTAAAAATCAGATATAGGGATCTATACCTATAGAAATGTGGAGGGCTTCTGTAACGAAGGCCTCTTCATTCAAACTATTCCTCCATTCATTATTTAGTTTAGGTTAAACTAAAATAAAAAAATGAAATCTAGTTTGGTCTAAATGTCTGTTGTCTTTTAGACGAACGACGCAAGATTTGGTATTCCCTATAAATTTTGAAGTCTATGGCGAGACTCATCAAAATGAATAGATCTAGAATAGAAACGATCGAATCGGTCCTACCTAAATGATTGGGAGATCAGTGTAGATTATAGTACCTTAAGTAGTATTGATCTACAATGACTCTTCAAAGATTGAGATCTTTAACAAAATGAACAGCATGTTGGCATAGTTAAATCCATTTAAGTCTTCAACTAACATTAATCAAAACCTCTTTTGGCTGGGAGTGTTCAGAAAACAATAACAACTTCAATAACACCAAAAGTAGCAATTAAGCAACTAAAAACAACGTTTCACTACAACAAACTCACTCTGGTCGTCAGATTCCAACGTGTCACACACCAGAAATACAGTCTAAACTGATTAGTTTATTTACTAACCTGTGTTTGGACGACCTTATTTTCCCATGAAGTCTGTGAGTTTGTCAGATCTTCGTCAATTACGGAGTCATTGAGCGCCTGAAAAGGTTTGATTTGATTTCGATGTACCCATTTAACAATTGGCCGTTTGCGACCTTTGCTGATTTTGATTCCGTAGACAACTGAGGACACTTTGTCTGTTATCAAATGAGGTCCCGTCCACCTGGGCATTAGTTTGCGGGCGAGAGTCCCGGTCCCGGACCCTCCTTTCCCGGCTGTGGGGGCGAAAGTATAGTACAAGACTCTGTCTCCCACTTGGAGTTCATCATGGGAAGCCTTCTGGTCATAGTACGCCTTGCGTCCCTCAGCAGACCTTTCCAGGTTTTGCTGGGCAAAAGCAAAAGTGTCTCGGAGGTGTACATTCAAGTCTTTCATGTATTGTTGAGTGGTGTAGGCTGTTGCCATGGTGGCGTCACCTGGTTGGTACAACAGGTGTAGAGGGAGAGTCATTTGTCGACCGGTCATCATCTCGAAGGGAGAGACGCCAGTTGATGTGTGTGGAGTGGCCCTAATGGCCATCAGGACTAAAGGGAGTTTCACGTCCCAGTCCTTGTGGTTTGCGGCTACGTATTTCTTCAAAATACTCACCACCGTTCTGTTTGCTCTCTCTACTTGTCCTGAAGATTGTGGGTGGTAGCCAATATGGAAATCAGCTTTGACGCCAAGCGTCTTCCACAGTTCTTTCATCACTTCACCTGTGAAGTGTGTACCTTGGTCTGAGTTCACCCTAAGGGGAAGTCCAAACCTGGAGAATACATGATTCACTAGCAAAATAGCAGTAGTTTGTGCTGTGTCATTAGGAGCTGGTAGGCATTCTACCCATTTGGTAAATGCACAGGTTACCGTGAGGAAATATTTATTTCCTCTAGAGCTCTTAGTGAGTGGCCCCACCCAGTCAAACTGGATGTCAGACCATGGAAATGAAATGCCTCTGCTTTGCAGTGGTGCTCTGTGGAGTGGTCTGGTAGGCTGAAACTGGGCGCAAATCAAGCACCCGTCAATGTAGTCCTTGACATCCTTTTTCATACCAGGCCAATAGGCAATTTGTTTCAATGCCGTCAGTGTGGCTTTCTCTCCTTTGTGTCCTGCGGACGGGAGATCATGGGCATGAACTAACATCACCCCCCTGTGGCCATGGGGAACCACGAACACTGGTGAGGACGCTGGTCCATGGGCAAAAGTTAGGATGCCTTTGATCAGTTTCAGCTGCGAGCGCAGATGATAGAGTACCCTGAGGTCAGGATCAGAATCCAGCTCGTCTTTGGACAGAGTATTATTGTCAGGGTCAGTCAGGTACAGCACCATGGACTTGATAGCAGGGTCCAACTTTTGCAGTCGGACGATGTCTGTGTCAGTCAGTGCAGGTCGTACCGAGACTGCGTTGTCGGCAGGTTTGGCTGCGGCCTGTGCACGTGTGACTGCCATAACCTCGACAGTAGGTTGTATTGGCAGAGTCTTGACCAACCAGGAGGGGTCAAAGGACCACAGCTGACCTTTGTCGGCTCCTTCTTTGGCTAAAGAATCTGCAATGTCATTATAGTACTTGTCATCGCCTGGGACTCTTGAATGTCCTGGAACTTTCTTCCAGTAGATCTGCATGTCGTGTAACGTCACCAAGTGATCACACGCCATGAAGAGCTCTTTGTGTTTGACCGCCTTCCTGTCGCTTGTGAGAAAACCGTTACGTTTCCACACAGCGAGATGACAGGCGAAACTCAACCGAGCATAGTTCGAGTCAGTACAGATGACTAGTGTCTTGATGGAATGTTCTACAGCCAACTGGAGAGCTATTAGGATGCCCGCAATCTCAGCGTACTGAGAAGTCTGAGAGCCTAAGCTGTAGCTGAAAGTGCTCAGCTGAAGGTCACGGAGGAGTACCCCTCCAACACCTGCCCTGCAGATGTTGTCGTTGCGGAATGCAGACCCATCCACGTACAATGTTGTCATACCCTTACAGATATTATCATCAAAGAAGTGGTGATTGGGATCCTCCGTCACCAAGGGCCTTTCCTTAGCAGGCGGCTGGGTGGCTGGCACATCGTTTGTGCATTCCTGGCAGATAGCCAAGTCAGTGCCCAAATGTGACTTCTTATTTTGACCATAGCGGATGTCTAGGTCAAAACTCTGAAGCGCCATGAGCCACGTTGCAACACGTGAGTTTGTAACCACGCCATCTCTGATGCGTTGGCTGTTCAGGAAAGTCACCGGCTGGTGGTGTGTTTCAACAATGATCTTCTGTCCCCCAATGTAGCTGGAGAAATGTTTTACTGCCCACACCGTGGTCAGCAAAGCTTTCTCACAGTCCGAGAATTTCAACTCGGGGCCTGCCATTGTCTTGCTGGCGTAGGCCACCACACGTTTGTCTCTGTCGTGTATTTGGTACAGACCTGCACTCATGCAATGAGCTGAGAAGCCCACTTCCAAGTGAAACTCCTTGTTATAGTCTGGGTAGACTAGACATGGGGCCGACTTGATCCTGTCTATAAGAGCGTCCATCGCCTGCTGCTGTTTGTCAGTCCAGACAAACGGAACGTCTTTCTTCAGGAGAATAGTCAGCGGTTTAGCCAGGTCTGCATAGTTCTCTATGAATTGGTTCGAGTAATTACACACGCCAAGAAAACTTTGCAGTTCTTTGAGATTGGTTGGGATTTTGAGATTGTCAAGGCCTTGGGTACGAGTCAGTTGTGGTTGTACTCCGTCCGGACCTACAAGTAGGCCAACGTAGTCCACTTTGGATCTGCACCACTGGCATTTTGACAATGAAATCTTAGCACCAGCAGTTGTCAGTTGACTCAGAATGTGGTCGATCTCAGCCAAATGTGAACCCAGTGTCGGCTGCCTCAAAAGGACATCGTCCACGTAAATCAGTGTCCCACGCTTGTGGGCGTCTGGACATGCTTTGTTCAAAAAGATGTTGAACTCTGCAGGTGAGTTAGCGTAGCCAAATGGACACCTGTTAAAGGTGTATTGACGACCACCAAAAGTGAAAGCAAGTTTGTACTGGTCCTCGTCACGCACGGGGATGGTCCAAAAACCAGAGGCGATGTCGAGGGTGGAAAAGTACTTACCATTGGTGACCTTGGGCAGTTCCTGTTGGAGCTGGGTCATGGGCCACCTGGATAAGGGAACTTGTTTGTTCAGCTTTCTGTAGTCAATGGTGAGTCTCCATTTACCATTTGGTTTTAACACCGGCCATATAGGCGCAGAGTAAGTGCTGTTACAGTATCTGATGATACCTTTTTCCAACAAGTCATCAATGATATCTCTGATAGGTTCATGAGCTGCCAGAGGAATCTTGTATTGTCTGACGAACGCAGGTGGAGCGTCAAGTGGGGTTGGGATGCTTACTTTGTGGATCGTGGTCAACCCACAATCCATAGAGTCAGTCGAGAATGATTTCTCGTATTTTAAGAGAACCTTGCGAAGCTTGTCCCTTTCTTCATCAGTTTTCAGGGCGTCGGCCTGAGCGATCACTTGTTCAATCTGTGAAGCAACCGAGGTGGGTTCTTGTTCATCGGGGAGCTCCATTGAGACCCTTTCAGTGTCGTAAAACCTGTCTACAGGTAGGGCACTATAAGTTTGAAGGCCAAGACTTTTTCCACCGTTGAAACCGAACCTAATGACTTGGTCATGGCCGGACTCACTTCGGGGAGAAGAGGGTTATGGCCTTTGTTGGTTTTGTGAACAAGACTCGCCCCGCGTGATGACGTGGAAACAAGTTTTCTGGGAGGCCTCCCAGAAATGGAACGCTAAGTTCAAAATCATGGAAATCAGTAGAGATCAACCATCCTAGCCGCATGTTTCGTGGGATCAGTACCTCGTCTGTGCCTGTGTTACACACAGCAACGGACGTGGTTCTACAGTCGAGGTCCACTTTGCATGTGGCCACCACGGACAGCCCTAAGTCGAGAAACGTAGGAGATGGTTAAAAACAAGCCTGCTGTTGGCTAATTACCTGACCTTTCACGATGTGAATTGTCACCATGTGGTTGTCAGCCCGAGGTGGTACTATGGTGTCATGACTGCTAGCAACCTGGCAGACCTCTGGTATGGTTTGTCCAGCCTTAAGATTTTCTGTAGTTAACACAGGAGAATCTTTCCTGGCTGTGTCCAGCGACCACAGCACCTCATTGTTGACGTCTACAGAGACACCCAATCTTACCAAAACGTCAGAGCCTAAATAGGTCGCGTGTGGTAAGTTAGTGATCACTAAGAACGGGTGGACCAGTCTGCGTTGGTTCCAGGACAGTGACAGGCAAATGACTACTCTCGCGGTCATTTCCTCACAACTGTCGGGATCTAAAGAAAAACGGAAAGACTTTCTGAGCCGTATAAGACCCTCATGCTTATGAAACAGGGTTTCATAGAAAGCTCGGCTGATCGCAGACCTCTCCGACCAGGGGGACAACACAGCATCATCGGTGTGGGACCCCTGGATCTCTACACCGTTCACTACCTGGGGCAGGTTATGTCCCGTGAGTGCTGAATGTATCAGCTCGCATAGGAGGCCCACCTGTGGTGTGTTTATTGTCTCACCTGATGTCGAAGGTCCACATACCGGGCATGTGCTCTCGGATGGGCGTTCCCTCATGCCTTCCGCGGTACCCGCGGTTACACAGTCTGTATCGCTCAGCGGAGGCATATCAATTGGCAGTGGACTGCTCACTGTAGCCCACACCGTCCGATTACCATAATTAGCAATCGCTTCAAAGCGATTTGATAAAATCCTGGCCGACCAGAAATGGGATGGAGTTCACCGTAGACACATGTACCGGATGGTAAATTGTCGTCTCGCCAATCTGCATGTGAACCATGGCAATAGCTGTCATGGTTGTTCCCACTTCTGAGAGTCCCCGCAACTCTATAGCACATTCTGTCAGGGGTATTTCTCTGTCAACACTCTTAGCGGCTGTTTTCAGCTCCTCGAACAGTGTGGGTGACATAATGGATATGTCGGCACCACCGTCCAGGAGGGCGTCTTGGGTGAGGACCCCTTCTAACGTGATTGACAGGTAAGCCTTCATAGCGGGCCCCTTTCTGTAAAGGTCGCACAGGAACCACATATCGCACGTAGGTTCTTCCCGACGTTTTGTACGTCTACCACTGTCAGTGTCATGGTGAACCACCTGAACTGGCAGTGCAGTCACCGGCGTGTCAGTGAGACCAGTTTGTGACGAGTCACTATCACTGGTCAGCGAGGTATCCCCCTTTATCTCTGACAAGGGGCTCTCTGGCTCTGTAACAATGATGTCAGGGTCACGGTCAATGTCATGTTGACTGACATGTGCTGGACTGTCAACATTATGTCACCCACACTGTTATATCCCTACACGTACATATATTCTATTCGGCCACGAAATTAACAAAAAATAAAATGATCTCTTAATCCCTAAAACCACTTTTAAATCTCAAAGACACGGGTGTGTCGCCACCGCATTTATACATAAAAGTAACCCAAATACATAAAAATAACGACTCGCCGTCGAATGGTCGACACAAAACACACAATAAAATCATCCGGCCACGTTAATTTGGCTTGAAACAGCAGGGTTCTCTTTGGATTTATCCATTAGTAATAGGGGTGTAACGATACACAAAACTCACGAGACGAGACGAGAAAATTACAGATCTCGCGAGAACGAGACGAGATTTTAACATTAGTTCAAGAAAACTTCAAAGATCGGTTTTATGCCGCAAAAAGGCTTTTATTCTGTTTTAACATGTATTACAAACCCAACTGATGTCTTCATTTTACTGATTGAATCTCCTTAGACCTTAGAACGTTCAACTTTGTTAAAAAAAATAGATATTCACGCAGGACTTTCCAAAAATTGAACATAAATATCCGCATCAGCGCTGAATCTGCAGCCGTCACTCACCAGTGTTGCCAGATTGGGCGGTTCACCGCGATTTTCCTTCTGCCTTTTGCGGGTAAAGAGTGCTTTGGGTGGGTGGGACTCTATCTGGCAACACCGGTCACACCGGTGTTTACACGGCACGCGTGTCTTTACATTCGGGGCAGCGTCGGCAGCGCGCGCCGGGACCCTCCATCAATGTAGAGGCGTCTGCGGGCGGCACCGGGACCCTCCATCAGTAGTTGGGGCGTCTTCTATAGCAACTTCATCCGGCGAAGCCATGCTGTCCGTGACGCTGACTTGCTAGGGGCTCTGCTAGCGCTAGCATTAGCATCTCGCGAGACAACGTTACCTCTCAACGAGAGATATCGCGGGAGTTTAATATCGCGAGATCTCGTACAACGAGATCTCGTTACATGCCTAATTAGTAACCCAGCAACCAACCAGCTAGCCACAGAGTTAGCGTCTATAGGTAGTCAACAGATTTAATGAAAAGTAACTAAAATACATAAAAATAACGACTCACCGTCGAATGGTCGACACAAAACACTCAATAAAATCCTCTGGCCACGTTAATTTGGCTTGAAACAGCGTGGTTCTCTGCGGATTTATCCAAGTACCCAGCAGCACAAACAGCTAGCCACAGAATTGGCCCCTGAGTTCACCTCTGACCCGGAAGATGTCAAGATGTGTTGAGGCAAACACTGATCCTCATATTAAATAATTGAGACGAGGAAACCTTCTTTCTTTGCCAGCAGGAGGGATATTTAATAAGTTAAGACAGAACATTACAACTGACAGTCCAATACCGAATCTCTCCAGAATAGCAATGGAGGTTCATTTATACCTTTTACTTGACGTCATTTCTTATGTAAGAAATCTGATTTCCCGTTAGGGGAAGAATGAAAACAGTTCTCAGAATAGGGCCTGTTTCCCGTCAGTAATGGGAGCTTTGCACGAACATAAACAGTTTAGTTTATCTCAGAGGATAAACTCAGTGTTTAAAGATTAAGATTAATGACTTTGTTATTTTGGTTCTTACCAGATGTTCTATGAACTTTTGCTTGAACTTTTGTACGAGTACCAAGTCCTACAATATATATCTATCAAAACCTACACATGGAATAGTCCATTTTTAGTAGGGGGATAAAGAAATCGACCGTTTTTTTGCGTATTTAATGATCGTTTTCATCGTAACTATAATTATTTTTATGTTAAATGTACATTAACAAGCAGGATCAATGTTAGGGATTTAGGTGACTGGCCGGGGCGCGGCGGGGCCGGGGCCCCATGCTGATGGGATCCCCAGGCAACGGCATCATTTACCTACATGGTAGATCCGAGTCTGTTCTCCGCTCTGCCCCCCCTCCCCCCTCCAACCCTTCCTCCTCTCTGCTCTTACGGTGGGGAAAAAGGTAAAACAAGCAGCATAAGAGCTTGTAAATAAGTTTATTGGTTTTTACTGATAGATAATTAGTTATTAGCGGTACTGCATTTTAAATAAAAATAGCACAAATCCGCTTATGAATTATAAAAGTTAGTCAATCCACAAAAACGCTGACAAAAAGTTTAGGTCCACTGTAAGCGGATTAGCGCTTTAGCGCTCCCTAGCGGTCTGGCGCCCAGCAGTGACAAACTGTTAGCTGAAGAAGATGTTTAGAGCTAAAAAATATCGCTCTTTTAGCTGTTGTTAGCATTTAGCTAATGTGAACAGATACCTACTGTTTAGATAAACAGCTCTTAAACCACTCGACAGATATTTTTAGGCTTTCAGAGTGTAATTAAATGGGTTTTCATTTACAAACTGTTGAGCTGTATAAGACATTTGAGATAAAATTCCAATTTTTTATCATTTATTTTAGTAGCGCACAACACTGTTTTGGAAGAAGTCAAACCGAAACAATTTATAATCTAGCAGATTTGACCATTTCGTGAATTGATCAAGGAACGGTTAAGCTCAGGAACCCTTGTGCTATAATGTCAGCTAAGAAATATAATTTTTCTCGCAAAGAAATAATTGTTTTTATCGTGTTAATCTTGTGAAGTCCTTCGGTGCTCGCTCGCTTCTGTGGCCGCCATTTTCAGCAGGGTAAATGAGGCGCTGACACGTCGCGTAGCAGTGACGCATAATAGATGCGTCTTATAGGGCGAAGCATGTTATTTATGGATTGTTCCAGTTTATTGACAATAATTGGACAAAGCGGGTTATACACAGAAGCGTGTTAAACGCCGAAAAGTACGATAGTTATTATTTTTCTCCCTCTCTTTTTGAATTATGCATGTTCTCAGTGTTGAATTATTTTAACTAAACTGTTTTGTTTTCAAGTTTACAGTTTTTCGTTTGCCATTAGAGATATGTTATGTGTGGGAACAATTAAACTTTTTCTCTTGGGTTAGATTTAAATAAGTAGGTCAGTGCTTTTATTGAGACAAGAAGCAAATTGATGTAACCAGTAATTATTATAAAACTACAGTACATTTATTACCAAAGTTTAGGAAAAAAATGACAGTAATCTATCACTTTACAATTGAAGGCCACTTCAGAACAGCTGAAAATGCTCTGTTCTGAAATGTTTTGGGTGTTTTTAGCTGTGTTTTGGGTCATCATCCTCTTGGAGGATCCATGACCTGCAATGAAGACCACGCTTACTGCGAGGCACTTTTCTCTCCAGAATGCCTTGATAGTCTTGAGATTTAATAGCACAGATTTCAAACATTCTGCTGCAGATACAATAAAGCAGCCACACAACACAACGGATTTAGGAACATAGTAATGACCAAATGATATCTTCGTTAGATCTTAATTAAGATAAACTATTTTATTTTAGATTCATTTTTTTAAACCATGAAATCTAAA
>JBBPBX010003732.1:61625-80787 GCA_038048925.1 Garcialebias charrua
TCATTTTTTTAAACCATGAAATCTAAATAGTATTAATCAGAATCAAAATAAGCTTCATTATCATTGCACCGAGGTACAACGAGAATATGTCCGTACAGTTGGCCGAAGTGCACGTAGCTGCATGCTACAAAGCACGGCCTTCTTAAACTTTTATTACGGTTGTAGATTAGGTTAATAAATGGGAACGTCTCAAATGATTTATCAATCAGTGATAAGGTGTGCATCCAACATGGATGGTGTATGCTCTTTTTTTTAAATTTATTAATTATTTATTAATTATTTTGTTTTCAGAATGCCACATAATTTGGTAAAGAAGGAGAAAAATAGAGATACAAAACCAAAAAGCTTGACATTCTTTATGAAGATGTTTGTGCTACCGGGCACTAAGATGACAGTCTGTAGATCTATTTCAGACCAACTTTTCTGTGACCACAGTACCTGCAGCCACACAGTAACAAAGATTGGGGTACCGTATTTTTTGCACTATAAGACGCATCAGATTGTAAGGCGCATTAAGTGAAACAAAACAGTCAGATGAGTCAAACTTTTTTCAACTCACTCACAATAACCACATAAAATTGGTTTGAGGTCGGTAAGCACAACCAAAATTAATACATAAGGCTCACTGTCGATTTTTGAGAAAATTAAAGGATTATAAGTGCAGCTAATAGTCCGAAAAATACGTTAATAAATTTGGTATCTTATTTTGCTGATTGTAAATACGCACAAGTTTAGATAGCCTAAGTCAGATAACTGAGCATTTATATATTTATGTAGGTTATTTTCACACTTTCGCAACATTTGATATAGTTATTTAATATTTGGAGAGCACACATTTATTAACTTCCTTTGTCAAGCCTTGCTGCTGTCATTTATGTCATTTATTTGCAAAGATTTAACTTTTGTTTCTTTGAGTAGCCGGTTGGGCAGCATGGTGGCGCAGTTGGTAGAGATGCCAACTCAGCGAGCAGGTTGCCCCAGTTCGAATCCCGGCTGTGGGCCTTTCTGGGTGGAGTTTGAATATTCTCTCCGTGAATGCATGGGTTTTCTCCGGGTACTCCGGTTTCCTCCCACAGACCAAAAACATGCATGTTAGGCTGATTGGTAACTCTAAATTGTCTCTAGGTGTGAGTGAGAGAGTGAATGGGTGTTTGTCTCATTTGTCTTTATATGTCCCTGTGATGGACTGGAGACCTGTCCAGGGTGTCCCCCGCCTCTCACACACTGATAGTTGGACATGTGCACCTGAAAAGGAAGAAGCTGGTAAAAATAATGGATGGATGAATCTTTGGAGATTCTGCTGAAGTTGTCCAGCCACTCAGTGTAAACATCTGCATCACATCAGTCTGACTGTACTGTACCATGTTGTATGTCAGCAAAAGGAGATGTTAAATATTGTAACTGTTGCTAACATAATTTAGTCTATCCAACATGTCTACCCTTTAAAATTAAATTAAAATGTTATGTTTCCCTCTCGTCTCAGTCATGGGGTCAGTTAGTGCTTTTGTTTCCCCTGTTGGTATCTTTGTTCTGTTGACCTCATTTATGGGCTCAGAACTGGTGGAGTATTCTGAGTTTTTGTAAATACATTTGAAAACCATCCATCCGTTATCTTTTACCCACTTCTTCCATTTTGGGTCACGGGGGTCGCCGGTGCCCATGCCCAGCAAATTTGAAAACTGTTACTGGCAAATCACCCGTGTTGCTCTATATGTAGACTCTAACACATCCACTGAAAAAACACCATTTGATTCGTTTCATATCTACATACATCCACACTGTTCCACAAGGACTGTGACAAACTGGGATTTAAAATAAAAAAGACAAATTGACAGCCCTGCCAAAAGGCTAAATTTAATGAAGCCCTTGGATAGTTCCTCAAATTAATTTGAAGGCGAGGGGGAGATGTTACCACCTGTTTTGTTCAAGTAGTCTCTTTGATATTTCCATTTTCAAAAACATCCAGTGTGCAAACTTGATCTCGTAATTTCTGTAACTTCAGTCACAAACAAATCGTGTATTCCCTTTAATGAAACGACACGGAGTATAAACAGCTTTCGGAGCCAGATGCATCTGTTTTGGCACGGGCACTTGAGGCTCAACCAGGAAAACATCTTAATTCTGCACTCAGACAACTTTTAAAACTCATTTCAAGTCAACTTTACCCTCAGAGCAAAGGGGCCGTCTTTCACCTTCCTCACCAGATGGACTGGACGCCTCGGTCTTACAGAAGATTCTATCCAAAGACTGGAAATCAGGAAGAGGCAGAGATCCAGCAAAGCCAAATGTTGTTTTTTTCCACAAAAAATATAAAATATGTTTCCACCAACTCCTCAAAAACACCCGATTCATCAAAGCTTTGTCAGAGTCAGAGTCAGAGTCAGAGAGAATTTATTGTCATTTGCACCGCATGTAGTACATGTGTTGAAAACGAGATTATGTACACAGGGTCCCAGTTACATCCAACAACAAATGCAAGAGAAATACAATAATAACATCTAGGATTAACTAAGAGAGACATCACATCAGCTAGTAATACACTAAGCCCTAATGTAGTAGAAAAACATCATTATAAACAGCAGCACGAACATGAGCAGATGGTCACAGATGAACGCAGCAACAAGAAACAGTCATTTTTCATTTGTCATTTTTATATCAAAAGTTGATGCATCATTTGTAAACAGAGAATATAATCTAAGCCTTGATCATATATTTATTTTATAATTTGTCATTTAAACTGGTTTGCAGCCTTGTTCCAGAAGAAGTTAGCAAAGTTATTTAAAAAGTCAGCAGTACAGGAACTCTATCAAGGGCAGAAGATAATGGAGACTGTAAACCGGTGAGGTACAAAACACACTGGGACGATCTTCAAAAGATGTAAATGTGCCAACAGCAATAAAAAAATGTTATCTGACATCAGAGCAGCATTCCTACACCATTCCCTTTTCAAAATGCAGGTGCATCTAAAAAAAAAAAAAACATCATGAAAAAGTTATTTTATTTTTTTGCCAATCCTTTTAGAAAGTGAAAATTATGCATTATACAGATTTATTAAAGAGGGGAGTGGTGGTGCAGAGGTTAGAAAAGGTGGGCCTGTGATCGGAAGATGGCCGGTTCAAGCCCCGGTACCAACAACATCAAAAATATGGGTGGGGTAGGTGAAGCACCCACGCCTGCCCCCACCCTCATTCGCCCCAATCTGGGCCCCTGAGCAAGGTCCTTTACCCCCCACCAGCTGCTCCTCCGGGTGTCCTGCATAGCAGCTCTCTGATCTACACAGAGGGCTGTGGTAGCTCGGTGGTCTGTGGTTGTGTCAGGAAGGGCATCCAGCGTAAAAATAACAGCAAAGTCTTCATGTGACTTAGTTCGCTGTGGCGACCCCTAATGCAGGGAGCAGCCGGAAAACAAACAAAACAACAACAAAAAACAGATTCATTAAACTGTGTGAAATACACTGGCTGGCCAAAAAAAAAAAAAAAAAGAAGTTAAGTTGCCACCTGAATTTAACTGAGCTAATAGGTACGAGCCTCCTATTGGATAGTTACTGCATGGACGATTGATTATTTTTCAGCTGGCAACCAGTTGTTTAACCCCAACTGATGCAATGAGTTGCTTCTCATTTCTTAAAACAACCATATTGAAAGACACATTGCGTGGTCGTGGAAAAGGTCTGTTAGAGAAGAGTCAAATCACTGGCATTACACTCTATTTCATTTTTGGTGTTGGTGAAACTTTTTATACTTTTATACTACTATGGAAAACTACTATGAAAAAACTCAGGACAGTATTACACTCTATTTCATTTTATGATTATGTTTATTAAATGTTGGTGTTTTGGTGTTGGTGAAACTTTTTATACTTTTTTACTACTATGAAAAACTACTATGCAAAAAACTCAGGACAGTACTAAACTTTTATTATTTCATTTTATGCTTGTTTATTAATTGTTTAGTGTTTAAATGGTTACTGTTGCACCGAGGGACTGAGAGAGAAATGCAATTTCAATCCTGTGTATGTCCTGTACATATTGCAGTTCTGACAATAAAGTTGACTTTGACTTTTGACTTTGATCAAGCAGAGAAAACATCTAAGGAGTTTGTAGAAACGACTAAATTTGAGTTAAGATAGAACTGTCCAACGCATTATTAAAAACTGGAAGGATAGTGGGGACCCATCGTTTTCAAGGAAGAAATGTGGCCGGAAAAAGTCCAGAATGATCGTGATCACTTAAACGTTTGGTGAAACCAAATCGAAGAAAAACAACAGTAGCACTCTAAAAAAGCTAAGTCTGGTCCTCTGGATATTCCAAAAAAAAAAAAAAAGCAAAAAAAAAAAAAATTGTAGAAACGTTTCGTCTTTCGTCCGAAAGACTTCCTCAGTCTGAGGTGCTGTGTTCAGCTCAGTCTTATAAATAGCACCCTCTCACAGTGTTACACAGCCAGCCCTCTGTGAATAGCAAACAACCATCAGGGTGCTAACGATCCATCGTTAGGCTGATGGTCCTCCTTGATCATGTGAGCAGCTGGTTTCGGCTGTCATCAGCCAACTGGTTGTGTAACACTGTGAGAGGGTGCTATTTATAAGACTGAGCTGAATACAGCAGCTCAGACTGAGGAAGTCTTTCGGACGAAAGACGAAACGTTTCTACAAAAAAAATTTTTGCTTTGTTTTGTTTTTTTGAATGTCCAGAGGACCAGCTTTTTTAGATTTTTCTACCTGGATTATTGAGCATGCATCAGGGTAACAGTAGCACTCATTTCCACACACACAATGTGAAGGAAACTCAAGGAATTGTGAATGAACAACTGTGCAGTCTTAAGAAAACCACTACTAATCAGTGAGGCTAACTGAAAAAAAAAGGCTTCAATTTGCTAGGGAGCATAAAGATTGGACTCTGGAGCAATGGAAGGTCGTCATGTGGTCTGATGAGCCCAGATTTACTCTGTTCCAGAGTGATGGGTGCATCAGGGTAAGAAGAGAGGCAGGTGAAGTGATGCACCCATCATGCCAAGTGCCTAGTCATCACTGCAAGATCTTGGTGAAAAATTAATGCAACACTGAATGGAAGTAGATCTTGTGACATTGCAGAAGTTTATCGAAACAATGTCACAGCGAATGCATGACGTAATCAAAGCTAAAGGCGGTCCAACAAAATATTAGTGTGACTTTTTTTTTTTTTTTTGGCCAGGCTGTGTACATTAGCATTTGGCTGGAAGACCTGCTGGTCAATAATGCATTAGCATCAAACACAGTGGCCCTGTTTTAAATAAAATAAAATAAAAACTCAAGACATAATTTGCTTTTCCACTGGACCTCTAAACACTTGACATAAATCTTCATCATCTTCCCAACATTTTTAAAGAGGGTTATGTAAAAAGAGCAGTGGACCATATCACCCGTGTTTTATTTGTCTGTAAATTCACTGCATCTATGTTTGGCTTCAGTGCCCAGCAGGTACAGACAGGCGTGTGTGGCAGCTCTTTGCTGTTTTTAAGGACATAACATTAGCAGTACATAATTTGGTTTATACTGGTGAGCCAACAGGTCGGTCTTCCATCTAAGATCCATCACGCTGTTTCCTTCAGTATTAATTATACAAGCCAATTAAACTTTTATAGAGGCTGAACATGAGTCATACGAGCAAGTTTCCAGATTGATGTGCCACTACCTAGAATGGGTTTAACAATAAGATAATTGGCCCTCCCTCCTCCCTTTTTACTTTTTCTTCCTCCACTCTAACCCGACTCCCCTCCTCATCTAGATTTTCATCATTCATACTTACATGCACACACAGAACATTACGATTAATCCTGACAAACGTCTTCCAAAAGGAGAAGAGATAAAGCGAGCAGAAGTTACAGACAGAACTAAATATCAGCATTGGCAATTAGTTTTTTTTTTTTATCCCAGTAGTGCAACCTTTTATTTATAAAAATATAACAAACATTTAACCCACAACAGAATTAGCATTTTTTTAATACTTTATTTTCTAGAGACTTGTCTTCATCTTTGCTATCTGACCTGGAGAATGCGAGGTCAGGCAATTATGAACTGAAATGCCACTTTGTTGTCGTGACTTTGCCGCCTGACAGAGATGGAGTAAAGACCAGCTGCTTTTTGGCATTTTATTAATAACGTTCAACCACGAAAAGAAAGAAGAAAGGTGCCGTAGGGTAACATTACAGGAATAACGTTAAATAACGCGCTTCTTAAAATAATCACTACACAGACCCAAACGTACTCAGCTGTTAAGACTATTCCAGGTGATATAAATGGATATATGAATGGGATTTGAAAAGAAAAAACTAGACTATTTTTGTACAGAACCTCACTGCAGCCTTCGACACTGTGGACCATAGTATCCTCCTCCACCGTCTTCATGTGGAGGTCGGTCTCTGTGACACCGTCCTGGACTGGTTTAAATCTTTCCTCTCCAATAGGCTGGAATGTGTTAGTCTTGGCAACGCCACGTCCCAGACAGTCTCTGTCTCCTGTGGTGTCCCTCAGGGGTCGGTTCTGGGGCCCCTGTTGTTTTCCCTTTACATGCTGCCTTTAGGTCAAATTATTAATCAGTTCAACATTTCTTTTCACTGTTATGCCGACGATACACAGCTTTACATCAGGACTGGAGCATCCTCATCTTCCACCTTGTCATCTCCATCTTCACTCACTGCCCTCTCTGCCTGCCTGGAGGCAATTAGGGCATGGATGAATCAGAACTTTCTTCAATTAAACTGCTCCAAGACCGAGGCCATACTGATTGGCACCCCTCACCAGGTACAGACATCTACTATAACAACACTTTCCTTTTCTGGACAAGACATCCCCCTCTCCACCTCTGTTACTAATCTTGGAATAAAAATGGACTCCAATCTTACATTTGAAAATCACATTAAGCTTCTGTTTAAAACTTGCTTCTTCCATCTTCGAAACATCTCTAGACTTCGCCCATCCCTAACTTTTTCCGATGCTGAGAAGCTCGTCCATGCTTTTGTCTCCTCCAGGCTCGACTACTGCAACTCCCTGTTTATTGGAATCCCTGGCAAAAACCTTCAGAAACTTCAATATATTCAAAACAGTGCTGCAAGGATCTTGTTGCGAGTTCGTAAATTTGAACATATTACGCCCATTCTTCATAACCTTCATTGGCTTCCTGTCGCCTACAGAATTCAGTACAAAACTGCTCTCATTACACATCAATGCTTACATGGAGCTTCACCAGATTATCTGAAGGATATTCTTATTCCACACTCATCCACCCGGTCGCTGCGGTCACAGAACAGTAATCTCCTTCACATTCCGAGAACCAAATTAAGGACCATGGGAGACCGGGCTTTCAGTGTGGCTGCCCCCCGCCTGTGGAACTCTCTTCCTGACTGTCTGAGGGTCCCACAGTCTGTGGTTGACTTTAAGAGCGGCTTGAAGACCTTTCTTTTCAACCGAGCATACTCTACCTCCTCATGATTCTACTTTTGATCTTAGTTGATACTGTTATTGATTTTACTTGTTTTATTACTTGTTTTATTGACATTTAATTTCTGTTGCACCGTGTAGCACTTTGAGATTTTCATTAATGAAAAGTGCGTTATAAATTGAATTCATTATTATTATTATTATTAGAATGCTGATTCAGCAGTTTCCTTATTTTTCCATATAGGTGTATTTGTAATATGCAAGTAATTCTGTATACTCTGTTCTATTTTAGCCATTTATATTTCAAAACGTTCAGATTATTCAGCAGATAGGTGCTGTGACTTTCTTTTCTAATACCTTTCAAAATATTTAACTATTTATAAATATTTTACCTATAAACATTAATTTCTTCAAAAATATTCCACAGAAATCTGCACCATACTTGCTATTCTTGTGCTGCTGGTTTTGGCATTGTTAGTGTTTTCTTCTACTTTTAAGCTTTTAGCTAGTATCGTTACTTTTAGCTAACATTTTGCTGCATTTATCTAGCTTTTTGCTGATTTAGCTTTTAGCTAGTGTTCCTCTTATCTTTAACAACACATTTTCAGCTTTTGAAAATTTTGCTCTCAGAATCCACAATGAATTTTCACAGAAAATGCTGCACATTGTCATCATTCATTTGTACGTAGTTTTTGGTTGCCATGTTTAGCCAATATTAAGTGTCCACATCTCTAATCCAGTAGGCTTGTCCAAAGACCAGGCCAGCATAAACAAGGACCACAGCAGGCCTCAATTCCTAGGTCTGCCCAACTAAATTGACTTTGTCCATGAGGCCACCGCTCATTTGCTCAATGCAGGGCTCAGTACAAAGAGTCGGGGAGGCAGCTAATGTGTAATCCACTTACAACAGCAAAGCCTACACGCCATTTACGGACGTCCACGTCATGAGGTTATTTAGAAACCCTAATTCATCTAATAAAGTATGTCTGAAGGTCGAATGAAATTTCTTGGAGGTGCGTGTGCTACTGCAAAAATCAATCACGTCTAAAATTATTAAATAATTTATGGCTTTACAAAAAGAAAATGTACAGACGTGTTAAACATCAGTGTCAAAAACAAAACAAAAATCTTGTTTTTTTCCTAAAATGATCCATTTTCCCCCCATGTGAAAAGCCATACATAATACAGCACATACATTATACTTTTAGCGTAAGTTGAAATGCTTTGGTTAATCTAAATGAAGCATTTGAAAAGTTTAAATAAAAATAAATAGATCAAAACTACCAGGTATGTTGCTTGAATTTTTTTTCAAGTTCGCAAACATTGATTTACAGAAACCACATTTTTTCCTGATTTGCTTTAATTAGGAAATGATAAAAAACAGTACAACCTAAAATCCTCAAATACAATTTTGAACAACACACATTTACAGCCGTAAATCTAGTCCAAAACCAATCAATCAATAAATCAAAAGCTGTAAGAAAATACTGTAAATAATACATCAAAAAAGGAATGTTGGGTAAAAATTACAATAAAAATACAGATTACATGCATTTTGTTATCCGTTTCCCCATATAGAACTATGTACAGTACTAATACTGTGCTTAGCACTAATTATAAAGTTTAGAATTAAGGTCAATAATGATTGACCAGGGATTTCCTGTATGTTCCATCTGAGATGATTTTAGCAAATATCTGGAGAATATCTGATAAATAAATGTTACTCATGCATAGGGTAGGTCTCATTGTCTCAACATTTAAGGAGCTCACTACAGTTTAAGTATGACAAACAGAAAACAGCTCATCCAAAAAAGGAACAAAAACAAATAAAAGACAAGGTAAACAGGGATTATCATGTCTTAAAGAATCAGAATCAGAATCATGCATATAGTGAATATTTGGCCATATTTGTAACGTGTTTACAAAATAAAGAATTCAAAATCACATTTAAGCTAAAGAAAGGCCTATATTACTTACTATTGCTATACATATTTTAAATATTTCATCAGACTATGAGGCTCCTGTAATGCAGTCAGTTTTAAAGGCAAAACCCTGATTTGGTGGTTTGTGTGTTGGGACTACAAACTTAAAGGGATTGTGTGTCTGTGTGTGAAAAGTGATTTTAAGCACATTAAAGTTTGTGAACCTGGAATCTCGCTTATCCAGGCAGAAAGTGGAACAAGGTTTGTGTTGTTTTCCTGTTAGTGAGAGTCTGCCATGACAGGTGACGTCCCAGGATCCAGAGCAAGCGAAGAGACTTTTGTGTAGATGAAATCGTAGAGGCTGACGTGAGGTCGACTCATGTGGCAGTTCTTGCACACGTCGTCAAAGTACTGGTTCAGAAGACTGTACAGCTGGCCTGGAATGGAAAAAGACAATGGTGAAGAGTACAAGGGAAAGATGATGTATGGACTGACAAAATAAACTTTTAAACCAAACCGGTTTAGAGAACCAAAGTAAGAGACGTGTTTTTACATAGCAGAAAAAAAAAAGAAAAAAAAATGTACCGGTATGTTTGAGATCATTAATAAATCCCCTACACACACATGCCATAAGATTTTTTTTTTCTGTAGCTCCACTTTAGGAAATGGATGGCTAGAGGGGAATTTCTCTGAAAGGCTTCAATAAATGTCAACCAAAGAAATATGAAGAGGTGGGGGAGGGATAGATGAGGCGGGGGTCAGTTCAGGCTGTAATCCACTCTGTGGCTGAGACTGAATGGATGGACTGAGACGCAGCAATGGGCCATAAAGGTAGACCAACTTGCATTGTGTTATTTGTTAGCACACCATCACTGTACTGGTGCCAACAAAAACAGCCTCTGTGTGCCAGCAAAGCCTAATAACAGCTACTAAAAATCATTCCGAGCCAACATGTACGGTATCTTTCATGTGGGGCTGGACAGAAAAAAGATGAGCTCTATTGGGACGGAGTGAATCATTTTGGTAAAAGGCAGCTAATTCAACCAGAGCTGTAAGAGTTTAATAAACTGCACTAAATTTGGGCCAGAAAGTCAAATGCCTACAAGCAAATTACTATACAGTATATATTTAGTTTTGAGCATCTCACCTATGGTGACTTGTCTCTCAGTGAGGAAAATGTGAACTTCATGAACATCTCTCATAAGCTGAGCATCTCCAAATGTGAAGTATGCAATGTCTCTCCCAGCTTCTGCAGCCGCCATCAACTGAATCAGTGCTGCAAAGAAGAAAAAAAGAAGAATGTTAAGAGGAACCTTAGTCAGGGATGTTAGGTTTTGGCATTGTTAGTTTCAGCAAACTGCAAAGGAGTGATTAATCACAGAAAACCATGTCAAATAAAATAACTGGTCAATCAGCCAGATAAAGTATGGCTTTGACTGGAAAAACAATAGGTGACTAGGGCCATTTGTATCAGAGTAAATACCGTACCAAATCACTTTTAGAATAGCCTCAAAAACAGCACTCAATCTTTAGTCGTTGTAAATGAAGTCTTGGGATGTTTAAATATTTAACAGAACTGTTATAGATTTTTGACTGATGAGCACACAAGAAATGCAAATCATTTGCAAAAAGTTTCTAATATCTACAGCAATACAACAGCTTAGTGTCATGTAGCTAACAAATCTCGTCAGCTTGGTGACTAATGTACAAACCGGATTCCAAAAAAGTTGGGACACTAAACAAATTGTGAATAAAAATGGAATGCAATGATGTGGAGGTGCCAACTTCTAATATTTTATTCAGAATAAAACACAAATCACAGATCAAAAGTTTAAACTGAGAGAATGTATCATTTTAAGGGAAAAATATGTTGTTTCAAAATTTCATGGCATCAACAAATCCCAAAAAAGTTGGGACAAGTCCATTTTTACCACTGTGTGGCATCCCCCCTTCTTCTTACAACACTCAACAGACGTCTGGGGACAGAGGAGACCAGTTTCTCAAGTTTAGAAATAGGAATGCTCTCCCATTCATGTCTAATACAGGCCTCTAACTGTTCAATCGTCTTGGGCCTTCTTTGTCGCACCTTCCTCTTTATGATGCACCAAATGTTCTCTAAAGGTGAAAGATCTGGACTGCAGGCTGGCCATTTCAGTACCGGATCCTTCTCCTACGTAGCCATGATGTTGTGGTTGCTGCAGAATGTGGTCTGGCATTATCTTATTGAAAAATGCAGGGTCTTTCCTGAAAGAGATGAAGTCTAGATGGGAGCATATGTTGTTAAACCTGACCATAGTTCTCTGCATTAATGGTGCCTTTCCAGACATGCAAGCTGCCCATGCCACAAGCACTCATGCAACCCCATACCATCAGTAGGGCTTTAACAGAGTACCCGAGTAATCGACAGATCGAGTCCTAGAACTTCTATCGAGGTCTTTTTGTCCACCTCGAGTACTCGTAGTGACGTCATCACGTTGCACTGACGTCATTACGTCACATGATCCGCACCGAGCGCGGGCTAGTTAGTAGACGCTACAAAATGGATTCCTCTGTGCGGACGGATGGTATGGAGCTAAGTGGAAGTCAGCAAATTGCTTATTTTTGAAATACCGTATTTTCTGGTGTATAGGTTGCATTGTCCATTTATCACCAATAGATTGGAAAAATCCCTAGATAGGTCACACCAGTGTATAGGTCGCACCTACGTTTAGCTCTGCTGCAAATGTCTGTCACAGGAGCGCACAGCAAGGCTTTTAAGAAGATTAACACTTAAAAACAATTATTTGTTTGATAAAAATTATAGCAAATATGTGTCTGAGCTGAACTTTTCCTTAATAAATGAACGTAATTGTGAAATGAGCTGGATTTTAAAATTTGTTTCGCCGAAAGTGATAAGCCATATATAGGTCGCACCAATGTATAGGTCGCAGGCCTTGAAAAAAACATAAAAAGGTGCAACGTATACACCGGAAAATACGGGTAATCCAGCTTAGAAGGTTTATATGGTGACAGCCATCTTGGATTTTGACGTGGCAATGCATTTTCAATGGTGACCCATCTTACTTCTAGAAGCAGCTACACACCTAAATGGAAGTTGGCACGTTGTCTATTTTACTAGCTATCCAACTTGCAAGACAGATGGATGGACATATACAGATGGATGGACATATATGGTGGAAGCCATCTTGAATTTTGAAGTGGCAACCAAATTGTTGCTAGAGACCGTTCTCACTCCTGGATGTAGACATACCAAAAAGAAAGTTGGTATCTCACTTATTTTTCAAGTTATCATGCTCACAACATGCTGATGGTCAGATGGACACACATTACAAGAATCAGTTTCCTAATAAATTACATACATCAAATACATTGTTTCATCAGCTAAAGATATTGAAATTCTATGACTTGGTTGATTACAACATCATACTGTTTATGTATGGGGCTCACAAAAACATACTACCTACTAACATTCAAGGAATATTTGTTAAAAGGGAAAGCAGTTATTATCTTAAGGGGATGGAGATGTTTGTGAAGCCGTGGTATTGCACTAGTTTGAAGATGCAATCTACTATAATTCAGAGAATTGGATTGTGGAATGATCTGGAGTTTTATTTCATCCCTCCTGACCGCCAGAGGGAGGTGCTGAAAGCACAGAATATTCCCTTTGCGCATGCGCTGTTCGAGTAATTATATCAACAAGGTCACACAGGTGTGACCGGATAAGCAATCAAGAGGCTACATAGCCTAGCGTTATCCGTTAATTCAGTCCTTTTTTTCTTCTCGCGAGTGTTCGATCCAAGGCTACAGGCCTTTGGATTTTCTTCCTCACCGTTGCTGGAGGCCCGCCTGCCTGTTGGCCGGAGCAGTATGCTCACCCTCCGTGGGCCGCAAAGGTTTCACCTTTACTAAGGTATCTCAGTGGAGCTACGGTGGCTATCGCCCCTCTCCCAAACCACAGTGTTACTGAAGTGGTTCAACACTGGTGAGTACATTTTACTTATGTTTACTCCGCCTCGGAGGAGACTACCGTGTGGTCACGTAAGTAGTCTTTATTTGCCTTGACTGCGGTTTTTGTTGCAATTGTTGTGGCTCTGTCTGCTTTAGGAGGCAATTTCCATGTGAGGTCGACACGTGGGTAAGTATTACTCCACTTTATTGTGTAGCCAGCTGTGTTCTGGTGTTGTTTACTTTGAGAAAGCGAGCATTCACGCACCTTCAATAACCTATTTGGTTGGGTTGAGCTAGCGGTGCTAGTCTCTTTGAGTTTGGCCTTGTTTTTGTTGGTGAAGGCTAGCGTTAGCACCCGCTCCTAATTCACTTGTCGCCAACCTTGTAATGGTCCTGAACTGGCGATGCTAGTTTCCTTAATTTTCTTGGACCTGTTAGTTATTGGTGAAGGCTAGTGTTAGCGCACCCGCTCCCAATTCACTTTTTCGCTAACTCAAACGGTTGGTTTGAGCTAGCGGTGCTAGGCTCTCTGGAGGTTGGCCTTGTTTTTGTTGGTGAAGGCTAGCGTTAGCACCCGCTCCCAATTCACTTGTTGCCAACCTTGTAATGGTTCTGAACTAGCGGTGCTAGTTTCCTAAATTTTCTTGGCCCCGTTTGTTATTGGTGAAGGCTAGCGTTAACTCATCCCCCAATTTACTTTTTCGCTAACCTCAAATGGTTGGTTTGAGCTAGCGGTGCTAGGCTCTCTGGAGTTTGGCCTTGTTTTTCATTGGTGACTGTTAGCGTTCGCGCTCCCTCTCCCAAATTCATTACTTTGCCCAATTCATTTTGCCAACCTCTTGTTCCGTTGGGCTGAGCTTCTGTTGGTGAAGGCTAGCGTCTGCGCACCCTCTCCCACTTTGCTTTTATTGGTGAAGGCTAACGTCCACGCATCCTCTCCCAATTCATTTTTTTTGCCAGCCTTGTTCTCTATTGGTGAAGGCTAGCATCTACTTACCCTCTCCCAATTCATTTTATTTGTCTGATTCATTTTGCCAAACTCATTCTCGGTTGGGCTGAGCTTTGTTGGTGACGGCTAACGTCCGCGCACCATCTCCCACCTCGCTTTTATTGGTGAAGGCTAGCGTCCGCGCACCCTCTCCCAATTTTGGCCTCCTTCCCCTACACTTGTGTACACTGCACAGTAGGGAGTATGGACGGCTCTTACTGCTGTAAAGACTGTGGGGCTGTGCTCCAGGCAGACAACGGTCACGACCTGTGTCCTACCTGCCTTGGACAGGACCATCTGGTGGAGGCCCTGTCGGAGAACCTCTGCATGAACTGCAGCTTCATGCCTCAGTCTGTAAGAGTGGCTCGGCTGGCCCAGCTCTGCCCCAAGCTCAGCAGTGACCTCCCGCCGTCTGGGCAGGAGGCTGTACCCAGGCGCTCAAAGCGCCGGACTGAGGCTGCAGTCCCTGCGGCCCCTCCTAGAAAGAGGCGAGCCAAGTCTGAATGGGGTCTTTCCACAAAAGTGGAGCGGCTATCCTCGGAGTTAGCGGAACTGAAGTCCCTTTGGCAGGCACGCCAACTGGGGGCTGAGCCAGTGGCGGTGACTGGACTCTCCTCCCCACCCATGCCCGAGCTGGCTGCGGAGGAAGATGTCTTATCCTTGGCTGCCTCTCATTTTTTAGGTAATGAGGAGGAACAGTCGGTCTCTGTGACTGGTTCTTTTTCTTCATCTAGGAGCGCAGGTAGCGAGTCAGGTGCCGGTTCTATGCAGGACCCAAGGACCCAGCCGCGCCTCTCCGCGGATGCCCGAGTGTTGGCGGCCATGCATGAGCCAGCTGCGGCAGGCCTGGATCGCATGCCGTTGATTGAGCCTGCTGTTGCCTCGCTCATCGTATCAGAGCCCTGCGCAATGATGTCCGGTGTCCACGACCTCAGTGTCGTATCACGGACGACTTGCTCTGCAGAACCTATCACGCATGCTGGTCGCCTTGGCAATACTTTGGCACACCTTTTGTCTGCACTCTCCGCGTCGCTTCAGGGCACCAGTGGTGCAACAGCGGCGGTGGGCTTTAGTGATGTATCGCTTCAAGGGTTTGCGCTGATGACGAGGGAATTGGGGCGCGTGATATTCTTCTTGGTCCAGGCCCGCCGACAGGTCTGGTTGGCACAGTCAACGTTGGCCGAGCCGTGTCATAGATCCCTCCGTGACCTTCCGGTGGTGCCGGGGGAGTTGTTCGGTCCGACTGCCTTGGATACGCTTGAACGGACCATCCAAGCACGACAAACGAGGCAGCAACTTTTGTCCCTTAGCAAGGCGATGCCCCTTTCACCTCCTCGGCGTCCGAGGCGCTCCCTGGCGGTTCCCGGCTTTCGGCCGCCTCAGGGTCCTTGCCCTCGTGTGGCTCAGCAGAGACCGCACAGTTCCTTTTGTGGATCAGTCCGCCAACCAGATGGACAGGTCCAGGCCATGGACTCTGCCCCCCCCACGGCTCCTAGGGGCCGTGGAGGGAGACGGTGATGCCACCAGGCCGACCGTCGGATATTTCTCCCACCAGCATCTCAGATACTGGGTTACTCACGTCGGGGATGCATGGGTGGTTGCCACTCTGACCCATGGTTACCGGCTACAGTTCCGACGGCGGCCTCACATCTCACACCGGGTCAAGATGACTGTAATCTCTGACCCGGTGAAAGCCTGAGCACTAGACCAGGAGCTTTCCATCCTCCTGGCCAAGGGTGCGATCGAGGCGGTGGACCCTTTGCGACAACCCAGAGGCTTTTATTTGACTTACTTCCTTGTGCCGAAGAAGATGGGCGGCTTTCATCCCATTTTGGATCTCAGGGGACTCAACCAAAGTCAAAGTCAACTTTATTGTCAGAACTACAATATGTACAGGACATACACAGGATTGAAATTGCGTTTCTCTCAGTCCCTCGGTGCAACAGTAACCATTTAAACACTAAAACACTGAAACATTTAATAAACATAAGCATAAAATAGTAAAAGTGTAACACTGTCCTGAGTTTTTGCATAGTAGTATAAAAGTATGAAAATTTACACCAACACTAAAACACTAAACATTTAATGAACATAAGCATAAAATTAAATAATAAAAGTGTAATACTGTCCTGAGTTTTTGCATAGTAGTATAAAAAAAATATAAAAAGTATATCTATAAAATAAACTGAAGGTTCTAGCATTGACATTTGCAAAGAGTGGCAAAGCAGCATATGAGTTAATGTACACAGTATATGTATGAGGTAGTAGTTGATGTTGGTATAGAGGCAAAAGTGGCATATGCAGTAAGGCACATTGGGCATCCTTAAATAAGGCTAGTCAGAGAATACTGTATATGTATCAGCAGTGGTGTAGATATAAAAGTAGTGTAAATGTAAACAGTAGTAATAAATGTAAACAGTAGTAATAAATGTAAACAGTATTAATAAATGTAAACATTGAATGTAAACAGTAGTATGTAAACAGTGAATGTAAACAGTAGTATGACTATAGGCAGTGATGTAATACAGACATTAGTGCAAATATGAGAAGTAGTGCAAACTGAATGAGCACATGACCGAGAGTTTAGTGAATAACCCGTTTGATGACACAGAGTCTAGTGTTAAAATCTTTGTGTTGTGTGGTAATGTGTGAGAAAGTTTTTTGTGTTAAGGCAGTTCAAATGGGAGGGGAGGCAGAGCAAGCAGAGTGTTTAGCATCCTGACTGCCTGATGAACAGAGCTGTCACTCAGTCTGCTGGTTCGAGCCTGGAGACTTCTCAGTCTCCTCCCAGATGGCAGCAGTCTGAAGCAGCTGTGTAGTGGGTGTGTGGGATCACCTGCCATGCAGAGGGCTTTCCGAGTGAGGCGGTTGCTGTGTAAGTCCTGCAGTGAGGGGAAGGAGGTGCCGACGATCTTCTCAGCTGCTCTCACGATGCGCTGGAGGCTCTTGCGGCAGGATGCAGTACATGCACCAAACCACACTGCTCCAGGACAGGTCCTTTGAGACATGCACTCCCAGGAACTTGGTGCTGTCTACTCTCTCCACTGCGGTGCTGTTGATGGTCAGAGGGGCATGTTGGGCATCCCTCTTCCTGAAGTCCACAACAATCTCCTTTGTCTTCTCCACGTTGAGAGTGAGATTGTTGTGTCCGCACCACAAGGCCAGGCGGCTCACCTCGTTCCTGTAGTCCGTCTCATCGTTGTTGCTGATGAGACCCACCACTGTTGTGTCGTCCGCAAACTTGATGAAGTGGTTGGAGCTGTATGATGGTGTGCAGTCGTGTGTTAGCAGGGTGAATAGAAGGGGGCTCAGCACACATCCTTGTGGGGCCCCTGTGTTCAATGTGATGGTGCTAGATGTGTTACTCCCGACCCGTACTGTCTGTGGTCTCCCGGTCAGGAAGTCTAGCAGCCAGTTACACATTGAGGTGTTCAGCCCCAGACTGTCCAGTTTAAGGATGAGCTGTTGGGGGATGATGGTGTTGAATGCCGAGCTGAAGTCGATGAACAGCATTCTAACATAAGAGTCCTTCGTGTCCAGATGTGTGAGAGCTGTGTGGAGGGCAGAGGAGATGGCATCGTCGGTTGAGCGATTAGGTCGGTATGCAAATTGGAAGGGATCCAAGGAGGCAGGGAGGACAGATGTGATGCTTTTTCAGATGTGTGAGAGCTGTGTGGAGGGCAGAGGAGATGGCATCGTCGGTTGAGCGATTAGGTCGGTATGCAAATTGGAAGGGATCCACTATTTAAAGGTAATGCCCTTCCATATGCTTACAACAGTAGAGGTCCTTCAAGCGGTCACAGGGGGAGAATGGTTCACGTCTATAGATCTGACGGATGCTTAGTTTCATGTGCCTATACCGGCGGAACATCGCCGCTTTCTCAGGTTTGCATATCGAGGTCGTCACTGGCAGTTCCGGGTACTCCCATTCGAGCTCTCTCTTTCCCCGAGGGTGTTCACCTTGTGTGTGAGGGCAACCTTCTCCCCCTACAGGCCTATGGCATGAAGGTTCTGCCGTACCTGGACGATTGGCTTCTCTGCACCCCGTCTCGGGCCTGTGCCATTCGCGTCATGAATCGCCTGCTCGCTCACGTGTCCCAGTTGGGCCTCAGGGTCAATATAGAGAAAAGCTGCCTGCTACCTTCGTAGACTGTCACCTTTCTTGGAGTGATTCTGGACTCGCCCTCCATGACTGCTCGCCTATCCGTTCGAAGGGTGGGCAACATACTGTACTACAGTTGGTCGGTCGGTTCCAGCTGGGCAGGCAGCTCACCTATGTTACTTTCTTGCAACTACTGGGAAAACTGACCTCAGTCACGTGGGTGGCACCCTTAGGCCTGCTGTCTCTTCACCCCTTGCATAAGTGGCTCAAAAGCTTTCACCTAGACGCCAGGTTGCACAGGCATCGCAAACTTGCGGTGACATGGCCACTGGGGCCAAAGGGACCGCTCCAGGCATATAAATGTGCTGGAGCTACGTGCAGTACATTTGGCGCTCAAGCACTTCCTATCCCAACTGGAAGGGAGGCATGTCCTTGTCTGGTCAGACAACGTCTCTGTTGTCTATCACATCAACAACCAAGGGGGTACCAAGTCAGCACAGCTTCTCAGTGTGTCCAAGGTACTCTTGGAATGGGCCTCCACTCGTCTGTCCACCCTACGGGCAACATACCTACCTGGGCAACACAATCAGGTGGCAGATTTTCTCTCCCATCAAAGGGTTGTTCCGGGAGAGTGGTCCCTCCACAGCAACGTGGTGCGGATAATCTGGGACCATTTTGGTCAAGCGGCGGTGGACCTGTTTGCAACAGAGGAGTCAACCCAATGTCCCCTATGGTACTCCCATACGAGGGTGTCTGGTGCACTGGGCCAAGATACGCTGGCTCATCCTT
>JBBPBX010003733.1:0-14966 GCA_038048925.1 Garcialebias charrua
AATCAATAAACTGGACAAAAACGTATTACAATGAATAACCAAGTGAGTAAATAACAGTACAGTGTATAACTAAAATATACAGGAAAAGAGAAAAAAAAGAAAAGAAAACGTTATGGCCTGTGTTGACTGCTTTATGGGTCCAAGAATATACTATGATCTTCAAACGCTCCAAGAAGGGATTGTGCTTTTTTTTGTTCATCATCTTCAGGGCTTTGAGATACAGTAATTGTCTGCGAGATAGTTTTTAAAGGCAAAAAAGAGTGGTTTTGTCTTTCTCCATTTGGAAGTGTGGATGAAAAATTTTCCCAGGATAATCAGGTTGTTTACCATCAGGTCCAGTTTTCTGTTTTCCAGAAGGGTACCAAATATAATAGATTCTCTTGTAAAGGGAGTGATTTGGATTTTGGACGATAGCCAGTCTTGTATGTCCTCCCAAAACTTCCCAGAGTAGATACAATGGAAAAACAGATGATCAGTTGCTTCAATGTCCGTCTCACAAAACACACAGATTATGAACAATACCAAACCTCAATCTTAGCAACTCGTTGGATGGATAGATGTTGTTCATAACTTTGAAGTGGATTTCTTTCGTTTTGGGACTTAAAGGGTAAGAAATATATTTAGTTCTCAATTTTTTAATGTTTGATCTGGAGAACAGCTGATTAATGGAATTACTATTTGTTGGCTTTGGAAAAAGGATTGTGTTAAGTTGAGTACGCATGAATACGTTTGAACATTTCTTGTCCAAAAAATTATGACCATTAATATAAAGTGCGGGTGGGTTAAGTTACCAAGTTCGAATTCGAGTTTTGGGCTAATCTCTTGACGGCTTCTGGGATAGCTTTAATGACTTTATTAAATTGGGACAGTGAACAGTCTAAGTTATATTTTAAGCAAAAGTCTTTGTGAGAGAACCACTGGCCCTGGTCATTCAGTAAATGGGTAATGGACCAGATATTTTTATCCATCCAATGTTGTAAGAAAAGAGACTTTCTACATGTGATATTGTGGTGGACCACTAGGGGGCTCTACTCACACCCAGTGGACCGAATGTGTTACAGGATGCTTTTATTGTGAAAGGTCCAGAGGACCGGATGTTGTATGGTGAGAGGGTTGGTATATAAGGCGATGTTGGGTGGTTTCCCGCCAGTTTAGTAGGAGTTGATTAAAAGTGAAGAACTATATCCCGTCTCCTGTGTCGTCTCTTCACCACCTCCTACACTGGTGACCCTTGTGAATTGAATATGACGACATCTGAAGGTCAAGCCAGCTCTCCTCAGCTGTCCGCGGTTGTGGAACCTCCACCGGCGGCCCCGCTCGCTTTTGCGGTGGCCGTTAAAATCCCGGACTTCTGGCTGCACGCCCCTCGGTCGTGGTTCGCCCACGTCGAATCACAGTTCGCTCTTCGCGGGATCTCTGCAGACGACACCAAATACCACCATGTGGTCGCTTCACTGGACCCATTGTCCACCCAGCGGGTAATGAGCCTGCTCGAAGACCCTCCTGCACAAGGAAAATACGACGCCCTCAAGGAGCTCCTTCTGCAGCGTTACACGCTCTCAGACGCGGAGCGCGCCGAGAAACTGTTTTCCCTCTCCGATTTGGGCGATGGCACAGCTCTTGAGCTCATGGAAGGAATGTTGTCTTTGAGGGGTTCAGCTGACTGTGAGTTTCTCTTTCTCCACCTCTTCCTCCGCCGGCTCCAGTGCGCACTGCCCTGGCCAACTCCCCGTTTCTGCAGCAGAAGGATTACCGCTCGCTGGCCCGCGAAGCCGACCGCATCCTGCTGGCTGCGAGGACGTTCGCGGTCCAAGCGGCGGTCCCCGGATCTCCAGCGGCGCCCGAGCTTCAAGCATCGCCCTCAGCGCCGGACGAGCCAGTGGTCGTAGCAGGAGTCGCCCGCAGGCGGTCAGGGGCCGCCTTTGTTTCTACCACCAGCGTTTTGGCGCCAAAGCACGACGGTGCGTCCCACCGTGCAGTTTCAAGCCGCAGGGAAACGAGAACGCCAGCAGCCGCTAGCAGTCGCGGCCGTTGGCGACAAGGAAAGGCTGCTTTTCATCGAAGACTCGAGGTCGGGGAGGCGGTTCCTGGTGGACTCCGGCTCGCAGAAGAGCCTCGTTCCCCCGACTGGCTCCGACAGGTTGGCAGAAGGCTGCGGGCCGCAGCTAACCGCGGCTAACGGCTATCCCATCAAGACGTTTGGCGAAAGGTTGGTGACTGTTCGTTTCCATGAACGGGACTTCCAGTGGAACTTTGTGGTAGCTGCTAGCTCAGTCCCTATTTTAGGGGCTGATTTTCTTTGTGCTCACGGGCTCCTGGTTGATTTAGCTAACAGACGTTTGATCGACGCTGTGTCTTTTTCGTCACTGCCTTGTGAGACGCGAGGAGCTGGGCCTTTAATGCATGCTAACTTTTTAGCTTCGGGTAATGTGTTTCAGCGTTTATTGTCTGAATTCCCCTCGCTGACTGTTCCTGATTTTGCAAACACAAACACAAAACATGGGGTCGAACATTATATTCCCACAACGGGCCCCCCGGTGTTCGCACGTGCACGCCGCCTTGATGCTACTAAGCTAGCAATAGCACAGGAAGAGTTTGCTAACATGGAGCGTTTAGGCATCGTGCAGCGCTCAAACAGTCCGTGGGCCTCCCCCCTCCACATGGTGCCCAAGGCAGATGGCAAATGGCGTCCATGTGGGGATTTCCGCCGCCTTAATAACATCACAGAGAACGATCGTTATCCCATCCCCCACATCCAGGATTTTTCAGTGCACCTGGCTGGGACCTCCATTTTTTCTAAAGTAGATTTAGTACGGGGGTACCACCAGGTTCCTGTGCATGTGGAGGATGTCCCTAAGACCGCTGTTATCACGCCTTTCGGCCTTTTTGAGTTTTTGCGCATGCCTTTTGGTCTTAAAGGTGCAGCACAAACATTTCAGCGGTTGATGGATTCAGTCCTAAGGGGTCTGTCCTTCGTATTTGTGTACCTGGATGACGTCCTGGTGGCTAGCAGCTCGGCTGAGCAGCACTTGTCCCACCTCCGTGAGGTTTTTCAGCGCCTGGCAGCACATGGCCTGATTGTAAATACAGCGAAATGCCAGTTTGGGCTGCCAGTCATTGACTTTTTGGGCCACCGCATTTCTGCAAGTGGTGCCGTCCCGTTACCAAACAAAGTGCAGGCGGTGTCAGATTTCCCACAGCCCCAGTCTGTTAAAGCGCTACAAGAATTTTTGGGAATGGTTAACTTTTTTCATTCATTCATTCATTCATTCAACCTTTATTTATACAGGCTAGCCTCGTTGAGTCACGGGGACTCATTTACAAGAGGGACCTGTCTCACTCACACCAAACAACCATCCACTCTCACACTCACACCTAGGGTCAATTTAGAGTCACCAATCAGCCTAACAAGCATGTTTTTTGGTCTGTGGGAGGAAACCGGAGTACCCGGAGGAAACCCACGCATGCACGGGGAGAACATGCAAACTCCACCCAGAAAGGCCCCGGACCGGGATTTGAACCGGCAACCTTCTCGCTGAGAGGCAGCAGCTCTACCAGTCTGCTATAACCGTTTCCTCCCCAGGGCAGCACAACTGCTGCGTCCGCTCTATGGAGCGCTGAAAAAGAAAAAGCCCAACGAAAGCATGGACTGGACACCAGAACGCCTACAGGCATTTGGTGATGCTAAAGCTGCACTGGCCACTGCTGCCCTTTTAGCCCATCCATCCCCAGCGGCGCAAATAGCTTTAACAACCGACGCATCTGATGTTGCGGTGGGGGCTGTGTTAGAACAGCAGGTTTCCGGGGTTTGGCAGCCGCTTGCATTTTTCAGCCGTACGCTGCGGGACAATGAGCTGAAATACAGTGTTTTTGACAGAGAGTTGCTGGCGCTTTACCTGGCCACACGCCATTTCAGGTTTTTCCTGGAGGGCCGCCGGTTCACTGCATATGTTGACCACAAACCCTTGGTGTTTGCGATGTCAAAAATTTCTGACCCCTGGTCTGCTCGCCAGCAACGCCACCTCGCAGCGGTGTCTGAATTTACTACAGACATTCAGCATGTGGCTGGAAAATCCAACGTGGTGGCCGACTGTCTCTCCCGGGTGCTGATCTCTCCCGTATACGTTGGCATCGATTTTTCTGCTATGGCTGCGGACCAACGTAGCGACGCAGAAATACTCGAGCTCCAGTCCGGGCCCACGGGCCTCGAGTTGGAGGAACGGCAGGTGAATGACGGAGGTCCCCTCCTGCTCTGTGATGTTTCTACTGGCAGGCCCCGCCCCCTGGTTCCAGTTTCATGGCGACGCCGCGTTTTTGACTCCTTACATTCCCTTTCTCATCCAGGTGTTAGAGCCTCGGTGAAACTGGTCAGTTCAAAGTTTGTTTGGCCCGGTCTGCGTAAAGCAGTTAAGGAGTGGGCAGCAGCGTGTGTCCCATGCCAGCGCGCTAAGGTTAACAGGCACACCAAAGCACCTTTGGAACCCTTCTCCATCCCAGGTCGGCGGTTTGATCATGTGCACGTAGACCTGGTGGGCCCTCTGCCTCCATCACAAGGTTTTACTCATCTGCTGACTATGATAGACCGGACCACCAGGTGGCCTGAGGTGGTTCCTTTGACATCCACGACATCTGCAGTGGTGGCCCGGGCATTTTTGTCTACCTGGGTGGCGCGTTTTGGCCCCCCTTCAGACATTACATCAGACCGGGGCCCGCAGTTTGTTTCTGAACTTTGGTCTACCATGGCCAAGGGTCTGGGGACTAACGTTCACAGGACCACCGCTTACAACCCCCAAGCTAATGGTTTGTGTGAACGGTTTCACAGATCATTGAAAGCTGCACTGCGTGCTGCATTGACCGGTGACAACTGGATTGACCGTCTTCCCTGGGTTTTGTTGGGTTTACGTACCGCAACCAAAGAGGACCTGAGCTCTTCCCCGGCTGAACTGGTTTTCGGTCAACCTGTGCGCGTCCCCGGTGAGTTTTTACCTGAGGTACCCTCACCACAGTTTGCTCCACCGTTGCTCCATTTTTCACCTCAGGAGGCCCCTTTTCGTGTCCCTGGCCCGGTACACCATTGTTTACCGCAGTCATTTGTCCCTAAGAGTCTGGAGTCCTCTAAATTTGTTTTTGTCAAACACAATGCACACAGGACACCACTACAGCCTTTGTATGATGGACCGTTTCGGGTTCTTCAACCAGGTCCAAAACATTTCCTTTTAGATTTAGGGGGTCGTACTGAGACTGTCTGTATCGATAGGCTTAAACCAGCTCATGTTATGTCAGATGATCAGGTTGTTACGGCCCAGGCTCCTCGCAGGGGCAGACCTCCATCCACATTGTTAACGGACTGCTGTCCCCCTGCCAGAGACTCTCAACGTCCATTGGAGCCCGAATCTTCTGCAGGCCCTCCTCGTAGCCCTCCGCTTCATCAGACTGGTTCTGCAGGGCCCAGGTTCAGCCGTTCTGGTCGTTTAATCAAACCTAAAATGCGGGACTAGTGATGGACCTTACTGGGTGTTCTGGGGGGGCGTGTGTGGTGGACCACTAGGGGGCTCTACTCACACCCAGTGGACCGAATGTGTTACAGGATGCTTTTATTGTGAAAGGTCCAGAGGACCGGATGTTGTATGGTGAGAGGGTTGGTATATAAGGCGATGTTGGGTGGTTTCCCGCCAGTTTAGTAGGAGTTGATTAAAAGTGAAGAACTATATCCCGTCTCCTGTGTCGTCTCTTCACCACCTCCTCTGTTATTCCATATTGGGGTTTGATATGGAGTGAAGTTATGTGAGAACAATAGTTTCCAGTACAGTAAAACTTGTTTGTGGAAAGATGACAGTTTGGTTGGTAATTTTTCAACTTGAAAATCACATTTAAGAACAAATTCTATTCCTCCCATTTTTTTGAAAATCCCTCTGGGGAGACAGTACCAAATACAATTTTTGTTCAAAATGAAGGATTTTAGCCACTTTATTTTTAACATTGCATTCAAACATTCAAAATCTATCGCTTTTAGACCTCCATCTTCATAATCTTGGACAATTTTTGACTTTTTTATATAGTGTACCCTATTTTTCCAAATAAAATTGAAGTTCAATTGGTTGAGTTTTGATAAATTTATTAGATATAGAAATTGAGTATGCAGGATATATGCAACGAGCTAAGGATTCCATTTTGGTTAAATAAGTTCTGCCAAACACTGTGAGGTCTCTTTGTAACCACATAATGAGCTTGGATTTACATTCTGTTATTTTTCCTTGCAGGTTTAGTGTTTCACAGTTGGTTACTTCCCTGGTTACCGGTATATGCATTCCCAGATATTTTACAGAGGTTTTAATGGGGATATTATATGCATTTGTGAGGCTACACTCGTGTATGGGCAATAATTCGCATTTATTATGGTTGAGTTTTAGTCCTGAGGCTTTAGTAAATGAGTCAAGTAGTTCAAGAATTTTGGGGAGCTGTTTCAAGCTTTCAAGAAAGATGGTAGTGTCATCGGCAAGTTGACTTATAATTATCTGCTCATCAAAAACATTTAGTTTGGGAGTATCTGAGTTTTTTATATGGATTGCAAGAGTTTCTGCAGCTAATATAAATAAGAAAGGGGAGATATTACAGCCCTGTTTAACTCCTCTGTTGATACTAAATCTTGGGGATGATCCACTAGGGAGCGCTACAGAGCTGGTTGTGTCATTATAGAAAGATTTAATTATGTTACAGAATTTGGGACCAAATCCAAATAATTCTAAAACTTTAAACAAAAATTGATGTTCTAGTTTATCAAAAGCTTTATAAAAGTCAAGGAATAAGATGAAACCCTCACTTTCAATCAAATGTTGATAGTCTAAGAGGTCTTGTACCAGTCTTATATTATGAAGGGGCCAAGATGGTGTAGTGGCAGAGAATCGGACTTGTTATCCAAAGGACCCAGGTTCGAACCCCAGCCACGGCACACCATCTTGGGGTGTCTATGAGTGCACATCCATTTCCCCAGCTCCTCGGGCGCGACTACGCTTTTTTTAAATAGAGATCAGCGTGCCTTTACTGTGGTGCAGGTCCTAGGTACAGAGTGGTATTTTCCGAACATATGTTGGCCACTCCAACTAGACCAGCATGCCTCTACTGTGGCGCTGGTTACGGAGTGGCTCTCGAGGTTTGGAGTACCAGGTCTGCTGTGTTTCGACCCTGGTGGCAAGCTGGGTCATCGACGGGACGTCGATTCAGTTTGCGGGGGTGAATGTGGTAGGATGTCCTACGGACATTAAATGCACCACACAGGTGCTACGATACGATTGGTGGGTCTGGGGCTGGCTTCCTGTATAAAACGGACCCATTCTCCAGGGGTGATTACACGTCATCCGTCTTCTGGCGGCATTTGCTAGCTATGTCACGCGCTAGCGTGAAGAATGAAGATCTGGGAGAGAGTTGTGGAAGGAAGGCTTAGACAAGAGGTGACTATCTGTGAGCAACAGCATGGTTTCATGCCAAGAAAGAGCACCACAGATGCCATCTTTGCTTTGAGGATGTTGATAGAGAAGTACAGAGAGGGTCAGAAAGAACTCCATTGTGTGTTTATGGATTTAGACAGTGGTGGGCCCCCGTCCGCTAGGGAGCGCTAATGCGCTAATCCGCTTATAGCGTAGCTAAATAATCTGTTAGCTTTAAGCGGATTAACTAACTTTTATAATTCATACGCGGATTTGCGCTATTTTTATTTAAAATGCAGTACCGCTAATAACTAATTATCTATCAGTAAAACCGAAAAAACTTATTTAGAGGCCCGGACGACTGCTAACAGACCATATCCTGTCAGCGCCGGATGTGGTCCGTGACAAAAAAGCGTCCCCTCAGTCTCTTTACTAGAGCGAGCGCTCTCAGTTAGCAGCCAGTGTGTTACTCTGCAGCCTTATTGCTTGTTTTCGAAGAGTCAGACGAAGAGTTTTTAACATGGAGGGTGAACTTATGGATGTTTCTCAGCGGCCTACGCGACGCGTCTGGATTTTTAAAAGTATTTCTCCACTGCCCTCTTCAAAATGGAGTATTTCTCCACTGCCCTCTTCAAAATGGCGGCCGCGAACGGCCACAGAAGAGAAGGACTTTCCATGAAAACACGGTAAAAACAATTATTTCTTTGCTGAGAAAAAATATATTTCTTATCTGACTTTATAGCACAAGGTTTTTCTGAGCTTAACCGGTTCAAATGGTCAAATCTGCTGGATTAAAAAAACTATTTCGACATTTGTCCTCCCCAAAATGGCGGCCGCCATTTTGAAGAGGGCAACTGGCGAAACAATTCTTTTTTGACCATTTGAACCGGTCAAGCCCAGAAAAACCTTGCGCCACAAAGTCAGTGACTTTATAGCACAAGGCCCCTCCGAGCCCAACCGGCTCAAATGGTCAAATCTGCTGGATTAAAAAAATCATTTCGCCAGTTGCCCTCTTCAAAATGGCGGTTAGCGTGTTAGCATTAGCGTCCGCTAGCATTGGTAATACATAAGTGCTTTTGAAATTGTGGACCTAAATAAATCAATAAGTGCTTTAGAAATAGCGGAACTAATTTTTGGATTAGCGCTGCCCAGCACTGGATTTAGAAAAAGCATATGACAGGGTACCAAGAGAAGAGGTGTGGTATTGCATGAGGAAATCTGGAGTGGCAGAAAAGTATGTTAGACTGGTACAGGACATGTATGAGGACAGCAGGACAGTGGTGAGATGTGCTGTGGGAGTGACAGATAGCTTCAAGGTGGAGGTGGGATTGCATCAAGGATCGGCTCTGAGCCCCTTCTTGTTTGCTCTGGTGATGGACCGACTAACAGATGAGGTCAGGCAGGAATCCCCATGGACTATGATGTTTGCAGATGACATTGTGATCTGTGGTGAGAACAGGGAACAAGTGGAAGAGAACTTGGAGAGGTGGAGGTATGCTCTTGAAAGAAGAGGAATGAAAGTCAGTCGTAGTAAGACAGAGTACATGTGTGTGAATGAGAGGGAGGCCAGTGGAACAGTGAGGCTACAAGGAGCAGAGGTCACAAAGGTGCAGGACTTCAAGTACTTGGGGTCCACTGTCCAGGAAAATGGGGAATGTGGTAAAGAGGTGAAAAAGAGAGTCCAGGCAGGATGGAGTGGATGGAGAAAAGTTTCAGGAGTGATTTGTGACAAAAAGGTGTCAGCAAAGGTCAAAGGAAAAGTTTACAAGACAGTGGTGAGACCAGCTATGTTGTATGGTCTGGAGACAGTGGCATTGACAAAAAGACAGGAGAAAGAACTGGAAGTAGCAGAAATGAAGATGCTGAGGTTCTCCTTAGGAGTGACAAGGATGGATAAGATCAGGAATGAGATCATCAGAGGTACAGCACATGTTGAACAACTGGGAGATAAAGTTAGGGAGGCCAGACTGAGATGGTTTGGACATGTCCAGAGGAGGGACAGTGGGTATATTGGTAGAAGGATGTTAGAAATGCAGCTGCCAGGAAAAAGACAAAGAGGGAGACCAAAGAGGAGATATATGGATGCAGTTAGAGAGGACATGAAGGTAGTTGGAGTGAGGACAGAGGATGCAGAGGACAGAGTGAGGTGGAGGATGACTCGCTGTGGCGACCCCTGAAAAGGGAAAAGCTGAAAGAAGAAGAAGAAGAAGAAGAAGTCACGTGCTAGCGTAATTGGGCGCTTTAGGTCGCGATGATCTATTGTTCTCACGACCACTGACAAATTTCATGTTTCCCTCTCTTGCTAGAGGTGGAACTTGGTATCCCTGCTGTTTGTCCTTGGCGTCCTTCTGTCGGCTATTTGTCCTGGGTGTTCATCTACTGCTGTTCCGACTGGTTTTCTGCCTCCACCTGTGTCATCCATCGACTGCCGACTGGTCCTGGATTGTGCCCGCTGTCTGGACGGCGTGGGACGGGCTGCGTCACGTGTCCTGCGGGCTGAGTTGGGCCGACTGACGTCCAGCTCAACTAATTGAACAGGCGTCGGCTGGAGTGGCGTCTCTTCTGGACGACAGATCCTACCAGGGTGGACTCTGAACTGTCCTGTGACTGTTACCGAATCCCTCCAGGAGGTGACAGTACTCCTGGTTTGGTGTAGGAAGTGTGTGTGTGTGTGTATATGTGTGTGTGTGTGGTTTTCCTGTTTTAAATGTACTGTTTTAAATTGCACTTTTAATGTTGATTGGAGTTGACTGCCTTTTTAAACTGTGAATATTTTAAATTTAGGATTTTATTTAATTAAACAAACAACTGTGCAATTTAATTGGTGTCAAAGTGTAAACTTGTCCCAAACCTCCTCTGCAAACGGGCCTGCGTGCTTTTAAAGGTAACTTTTTAGGTACAACCATTTTAACCAATTTTATTTATTTAAAATAGTATTTTTTTAACTTTTTTTTTAAACTTCAGTACAGTACTCAATATTAACCACACCCGACCCGGCTACACTAATTTTTAACTTTATGCTTTAAGTAGGATATTTAATTCTTCAACAGTCAAGAGAACTCACAACGGCCTGCAGAGTTCAGTGTTTTAATTTTTATTACATTGCTTATCTATCTATCTATCTTCGTTTAACGTCCGTTTTCCCGATTCTGGGGTGGGACGCTACATCTTTGTCGCCAAGTTTTTGATGCCAGATTAGACGGTTAGTTGCGTCCAGTTCATTGAGGTTCAGCGCTTTCAGATCTTGTTGAATCGTTTGCGCCCAGGTCTTTTTCGGACGGCCTTTGGGACGGGTGCCAGGTACTTCAAGGTTTTCAATAGCAAGTATAGCACTGTTTTCACTTCGTTTAACATGACCGAACCACCGCAAACGGTGTCGCCGGCATGCGTCCTTAATCGCACATAAGCCTGCTCGACGCAGGATTTCGGTCGATTGGATGTGATCTTTAAGACTAATGCGTTGCATCCATCGGAGCATTTTCATGTCGGTTCGGTGAAGTTGCTGTTTGAGTTTTGTTGTCATTGGCCATGTTTCTGCGCCATACAACAGCACGGGACGTATCACTGAGCCATAGAGTCTTGAACGTAGGAGTAGTGGGATGTCACGCCACATCAGTATAGAAGCGAGTAGATGCCATTTTTTCCATGCCACACGTATTGCTTATATATATATATATACACATACAGGTAGTCCCCGACTTATGAACGAGTTCCGTTCCTATGGACCGTTCGTAACACGAAATTAACGTAAGTCGGAACGTATTGCACGTGGCGTTCGTAAAACCGAATTTTTGCCGTAAGTCGGAAAATGTATGCTAACGCTACGTCGCACACCCGTTTATCGACATGAGACTGAACAAGCGTACATACTGGTCCATAAACATGCACAGAACTTTATTTACAAACAGTTGCTAACACATTACACCACACATTCATCTATAAACACATACCTGTATAGTATTTACTGTACAACAGTACTGTACTGTTCTGCATAGCACGTTCAATAATTTAAAAAACTAAAAAAAAAAAAAAAAGTGCCGTAGTGTACAGTCCAGGAACTTTAAAAAGGTAGAATCAGCACAGAAACGGCATAGCAAAGAAAATTCCCTTACTTTGATTGAAGAGGAGGTAGTCTGCTGGTCAAACCTGGATCAGAGGGAACTGCTTAACACTTGAGCAAGTGAAGCTGTTCAGCCATGGATGAGGAGGCATGTGAGTCCTGAAAGGTCTGGTCAGGTGCAGATGTTGTCCTGATGCTGCTCACTCAACAATGGAGGAGGGGAGCATGTGAGTCCAGAGGCAACATGTGAGTTAAGTTCAGTTCTATGTTAAGCAGATCCAGCATACTGTAACTGCAATAAAAAGAGAAATTAAACACAGACAAAAACAAGTTCTCCTTACTTTTTTGTGTGATGTGAGTGGTGCTGATGTTGGATGGACATGGAGGGGCCTTTCCGTGATGCTTTGGAGGCTGTGGACATGACAAGAGACAGGTGGATGAATAAATGCAGCAAATACATAAAACAAAAAATAAAAGCAAAAATAAATAAAATTTCATTACCTGGATGATGATGCTGTGCAGGTTAGTGGGGAGGTGAGCAGGTCAGTGAGGGGAGTAGGTGTTGCAGAGGCTTGTTGAGTGGAGTGGAGAGGAGGAGGAGGCGGCTGTGGACATGAGCAGAGACAGGTGGATTAGCAGATGAAGTTACTGTACAGTACAGTAAAATAAAACAAAACAGAAAAATAAAAATAACATTTCATTACCTTACGGGAGGGTGCAGGGGAGGGAGGCATGATTACTGGGGAGAGGGTGATGTGTCCATGGACTCCTGGCTTGCTGCAGCAAAAGTTGTTGGCATTTCTTCTGCAGATCCTGGAGGCGCTGTTGAGACCTTCTGTACAAAGTTCAACATGCTGCTCTGCACTGCCTCACACTTTTTGTCCTCCAGGATCAGCTGGTAGCAAGCCACGGAGTCCATCATGGCCCTGGCAACCTTGGCGTACCTCTCCCCATCAGCATCCTAAGCCTCAAAACATGCCATGGTTTCTTGCAGCAGCCGAAAATCTTTAGCCAATTGCTGCCTGCTGAATACCTTGGCCGGAGGGCTTGGCGTGTCCTGAAGCTCCTCCTCCTCCTCCATGATGTGCTTCTCCAGCTCAATGAGGTCCTTGGTCGACAATTCGTCTCCTTCTTCTGCCAGCAACTCTGTGACATCATCCTCCTCGATGTCCAACTCCAGTGACCTGCTCATCTCCACCACGTTCTGGATCACAGTGGCCACTGACTCCTGGGACTCAGGTGAAGCCTGAACAAGCTGTGGACACAGCTTTTTCCACACTCCACTTAAGGTGCTCGGCTTCACCCAATCCTAGGAGTGACCAATGTGCTGCACAGCATCCAGGACGTTGTACTTCTTCCAGAAGTCTTTGAGGGAGAGGTCTGGGTCGTTCTCAGTTGCCTCCAAAGCATCACGGATGACTCTCTGGAGGTAGTAGGCCTTAAATGTGCTGATTACCCCCTAATCCATAGGCTGAATCAGTGAAGTGGTGTTAGGTGGCAGATACACGACCTTCACATCTGGGTGAAGGTCGGCCAGATGTGCAAGGTGGCTCGGTGCATTATCCAACACCAGCAGGACTTTAAAGGGAATGCTGTTGGAGTTGCAGAAGTGCTTGACATCTGTCACAAAATGCTTGGTGAGCCAGTCTTCGAACACAGCCGGTGTCACCCATGCCTTCTGGTTTGAGGTCCAATACACTGTCAGGTCAGTTTTATTAATCCCCTTGAAGGCTCTGGGGTTCTCAGACTGGTAAACCAAGAGCAGTTTCAAATTACAGTCTCCCGTAGCATTCCATCCGAACAGCAACGTGAGGCGTTTTTTTCCCACTTTGTGACCTGGTGCTTTCTTTCATCCTTGCTGATGTAGGTGCGATCGGGTAACCTCTTCCAAAACAGTCCAGTCTCATCAACATTGAAGACCTGCTATGCTGTGTAACCCCCATCCGGGATGATCTGGGCCAAGGTGTCTGGGAAGTCTCGTGCTACGTCCACATCCCCACTGGCTGCCTCACCTTGTGAAAATGAACACACACGTGACAAGATTAAGCTCATGTAACACTGTAATAAAGGTCGTGGAACACTAATAAAGCTCATGTAACACTGTAATAAAGGTCATGTAACACTAATAAAGCTCATGGAACACTGTAATAAAGGTCATATAACACTAATAAAAGTCATGTAACACTAATAAAGCTCATGTAACACTGTTTTAAAGCTGATGTCACACTAATAAAGCTCATGTAACACTGTAATAAAGGTCATGTAACACTAATAAAGCTCATGTAACACTGTAATAAAGGTCATGTAACACTAATAAAGCTCACGTAACACTGTAATAAAGGTCATGTAACACTAATAAAGGCCATGTAACACTAATAAAGCCCATGTAACACTAATAAAGCTCATGTAACACTAATAAAGCTCATGTAACACTAATAAAGCTCATGTAACACTAATAAAGCTCGTGTAACACTAATAAAGCTCATGTAACACTAATAAAGCTCATGTAACACTGTAATAAAGGTCATGTAACACTAATAATGGTCATGTAACACTAATAAAGCTCATGTAACACTGTTTTAAAGCTGATGTCACACTTTAATAAAAAGAGAAATGAAACACAGATAACAAAATGTCTTTCTGACCTTGTACAATATTTTGATGTTGTGAAAGTTTGCTCCGTTTTAAATCTGTTAAACCAACCACGTGAAGCTGTGAACTCCTCTGCCTCGCTGCTGCCCTCCCCCTGTCTGCTTTTAACGAGGCATAGATCCATCTAGCTTTTTCTTGGATCACAGATAAGCTAAGCGGAACGTGGCGTTAACAATGGTCTTCAATCCATAAAATTAACAATTTCTCCATCTCCATAATAAGCCCGGTCCTTTGTTTAGTTATCACGGTACTTTTCATTGGTGCTGACCCTCTGACATGCTCCAATTCTACCTTTATCAGCGAGAATCGTACCCACTGTGGAACGCGCTAACTCCAGACTTTTACCGATCTGTAACGTGTTTAATAATAATAATAATGAATTTAATTTATAACGCACTTTTCATCAATGAAAATCTCAAAGTGCTATTCTGTGTTTCTCCCCTTTCAGCCCGTTTTATTATGTCCAATTTTACCTCAAGGCTGATCGCCTTTCTTTTCTTCGGCGCCGCGCTCCCGCCTGAAGTCTCCTTCGATCACTTTGGTCCCATTTGAAAGTTAGCTCGTGTTAGCTAGCTAGCTACAAAACACTCAAAATCACTAATGTTATCTCTTTACGTTTGCCAAACTCACCACGCTGCTGCACTCCCGCCGTTAGCTTAAGTACCAGTACGAATCTGTATCACTCCACCTTTGTCCTTTGGGGGGTACAGTACGCATGTAACCTTCCGCTACTGTTTTCCCATTGCCCCCTCTCCCCCGACAGCACGCAACACCACGGTAACTTTCCATTGCCATAGCCATGTTCGCTAACCCAACCCCCCCTCCCACCA